>JAJHSJ010000007.1:55975909-56136647 GCA_021015155.1 Magnolia officinalis
ACTAGTCAAGTGATGATTCTTCCCCTTAACCTTTCCATTTCCAAATTAGCTTAAGTAATAGTCTTTATTAGAATCACTGATGTTATCTCGTAATGTGCGATCTTTTATCAATTCTTAAGGTATGGTCGAATTATAGTTGACAGTTGTGAACATGATTTCATATAATAACTGCTTACATGATGGTTTCTATTTAAAATTTAAATTGATAGTTCCTATCATGACTTATTGCGATTATCATGAATTAACTCATAATGTCTGGCATGCTATAATTATATGCTTTATTATGGATTGTGTGAGTCACTTATAGATCTCTATTCACTACACTTAATAGTGGGTGATCCCTCTTGTGTATGTGAACCCATACTTAGGGTGTAACCAGATGGGTTGGTGAGGAATGGGCCCTCGATTTAGAGGTTATATGGGACATAGAACGTTAATGTGGGATTCACCATCCATAGGGCATATGGCTTGAGTGGCTTAGAAATGATCTCTTTTAACCGCATTGATTTGGCCTTGCTTGACCCCTTTTTGTCGATTGATTTGATGTCCTATGTACCCTTTTTGCCACTGTAATTTGATACTTGTCTATGTTCTGAGATTTGCCGACGTGGCTTCGATGACCTATACCATGCGATGGAAATCCTTACTTATAAAATTCAATTGGCCACTGGTCGACAGGCATCCATTAAACATCCTAAGATGTGGAAACCTCATGAGCCGAGGATGGTGGTCACGAGCCCCCTGTAGTGACCATTGAGTTACTTAAATTGGCTGATTATAATTGGATTAATAACAGTTGGCTAATCATGCATTCTAGCATATTGGCGATGACGGGTGGTTAATTCTAGATGCTGTAGCACGTGCCCTAGAGTTGTTGGGGTATCGTTTCGCTAGCTCTTAGACCACCGACTATCGGCCCACTGTTCCGACTGGATGATCATTCCTAGTCGATGATTGTATGGGTGACGAGCCCAAGTCTGACTGGATGTGTATCCCCAGGTCGATGTGCATTCACGCATCCATGCATATAAAAAGACTGCATCATGCATTGTTTTGATCGTCTTGTCATTTTAACTATGCTTAGCTAATGCGGCAGTGTGTAATCTTGAGGAAAATTCACACTGAATTGGCCACTCATCCATTAAATATATAACCGTACAGGTAGCACAGGTGGCTTAAGTGATACGCGGGTTCAGACCGATGAGGAGCCATTATGACGGTCAAGGATGCGTAGTTGTGCCTACCAAGGAAGTTGCGCGATCTTATGGCTTTCGTTTATATGCTTTTATATATTTCTCATGTATGTAAATCTTGTAATGTTAACGTGGAGACATTGGTTCGTATAAGTCATTATGGACAACCTCTTGTGTATTCTAAATTTAAATGAAAAATTTTCTTTATGCTGACTTGTCCATCCTACGCTTATCTATTAACTCTGATAAAAAAAATGATTTTATATGGAATTTGGATCTTCTTAGGTTAACACTCGGGTTTTTAGGAAACAGGTCATATACTCGGGTCCTGAAAACACGGGGTGTTACATGCGAGGCACTCGACCGGTCGAGCCATGAGGAGAAAATCCCATCAAATTTCCCCCTTTTCGACTAAGGAGGAATTCACCTTCTTCAAGCCAGCCCGGTTTCTACAAACCTCAAACTTGCCCTTGAGAAAAGCCTTAGTCATCATGTCTGACCATTATCGTCCATGTGGACCTTCTCAAGCTGTAACAAAGTATCCCTGATCCAGTGATACTAAATCTCTATGTGCTTCGACTTGGAGTGCTGACTTGGATTCTTACTCTACTGTATAGCACTTTGACTATCGCAATAGACCACGTGTTGCTCCTACTTCGGGCTAAGTTCTTATAGGAACCTCTTCATTCAAAACATCTCTTTACATGTCTCTGTGACTACAATGTACCCGGCCTATGTCATCGATAATGTTACAACCTTCTGTAGCTTGCTCTACCAGGAGACCGCTCCCCCTACAAATGTGAACATGAACCCCGATGTAGACTTCCTGGAGTCTATGTCACCTACCATATCTACATCTGTGTAGCCCTCTAACACAGGTTTTTCGTCACCATATGTAACGCCCTGAAAATCGGAGGTCGAGTAGGATCCCAACTCCCAAGTTCTAACACATCACTTATGCAACATAGATAATGATGATTAAATGTTGTCCGTATTAGTGCATTAAACATGAGTGAGATTATACCAAAACAACATATCATACTCCAGAGACAATTGAATTACGCAAGTGGAAGACTATGATAAGTATATAAAGCATATAAGTGATTGTAAGTCTCCTGAGTATGATCATGTTACCAGGTCAATTAATTACATATAAAGTTTCCAACATATACAAAATGTGTAATGTTATCTAGTCAGCATCCCAGTAATCCCCGTCGATCAGAACATGGCCTATATAGACCAGCCTGATAGCTGCATATAGGAGAACTCCTCATTATCATAAAAGTCCGACTCCACTACATAAGAATCATCGTCATCTGCAACTACAACAGGTTCTGGTTAGTGTTTAAAGCACCATCCCAGAACGTAGGAGTGAGTGATTAACTCAGTGAAACTATAAAGCAAAGGTTAACATGTTATCAATTAAATCAAGCAGTAATGATAAAGCAATACAACAAACATTCCTAAGTACTCTGATTAATGAAAGGATGATATGTTATAATGATACATGCCTTCGCCTGTACTCCCTCTTGCGACAACATCTCACGATCGCGGCATGCAACACTCCTGTTGTGCTCAACTCCAATGCCAAAGGCACATGCAATGTAATGCATGTGCGTGATTAGCCAAGTTCTTAATTAGGCATATACATACAGTAGATTGGGAAGCTAAGGTACCTCCCTTATATCATTTCCCAAACAATGATCCATCTAGGGTCGTCAATCCTAGTTAATCACATACGACAGGCAGGTTCTAGGTCACTATGGGGAGGCTCGTCACCATCAACGCAGGCCTAGTTTATACTCGAGGTTACTACGGAAAGGCTCGTCGCCTTAACGTAGTCCTAGTGTATACTAGAGGTCACTACGGGCTCGTCACCTGATCATAGGCTGACAGCTCGAATACAGTGTCTCATACCACCGTATTCGGCTCACGAGTTTAAATTGCTCACTGATCACTACGAGGAGGCTTGTCGTCCCAGCGTAGGCTGACAGCTCGACCACGGTATCCCATACCACCATGCCCGGCTCATGAGTCTTAGCGGATCGAGATACCAAGGTTAAACGGGCTTTTCACTGGTGAGTTTGGCACCTTAGATTCAAGTAGTAGCGTCCATACATGGTGAACATTCATCGGGCCAATCGGGTTACTTGACAAGCTCGACTGGTACGAGCATGCGTTGAATCAATCGACATAGAGCGCATAAGCACTCCTTGTAGCCTAACCACTGTCGTTAATCTCCGTACGACTCGGATTCATCAAACGTATCTGTCGTGGCTAAAACAGTTCGGCCACCGATCGTAAACCGTTACCGATTGCCTGGATTACATCGTAGCCCTAATCACACTCCAAAACAATAGCATTCCCATGCGATAATCAAAGACAGCATGTGACAACCAATTTCAATATCAAACTCATTTAAGCATTTCAACAAACACGTAGTACACATGTTATCATACATAGACATTTCATCAGTAAATCACATAGTATTTAGATAGGTTACACAAAGGAAACTGTAACTATATATAAGGGATTTGAGAATCCTATCTCAACACCCTCATTACATACATTTCAACAAGCATTTTCTCATTCAGGCATTTTATCAAACACTTAGACTATACATATTACACATATGTAATAAATTAGATAAAATGCATATCATAGCAAATCCTTCCACATAAGAGTTGCCGCACGTACAACCATCATGTATCCTCAAACATAAATCATGGTAAGCACAAATCATAATTCCATACTCATACAAACATTTCAACAAACACATGGAATGCACATATTTCAACATAGTTCATGTATATGTGTAATACGTGGAAAGACATCGTATTTAAGCACATGTGATGGCAATTAAGTCAGACATAAATCATTGCTGACGTTGAAAGCCTTGAAAACCATAACCTAAACGTTTCTTGTCCGCACCTTTCACCGATAAACTCGTAACGAAAACTCAGTTTAAACACTAAGTCTCATCTATGACATAACGACAACCTATAACATGAAATAGGTTAGTTGTTTCACCTTTTTCTCTACTTAAATCCCTAAAACAGATTAGAGTTAGGATTTCTTACCCAAGAATGGAATCAGAATCGCCGGAATAGCGATACGGTAACGGTGGTTAAGCACGAGGAGTGGCAGGGAAGAATCCCAGGAACTCTCTCTTACTTTCTCTTTCTTTCTTCTCTCTTTGCTCTCTTCTCTCTCCTAGGGTTGGAAATTCATATGGCATGAGAGAGAGGATTTAAGGCCCTTATATAGGCCTAGAACTGATGGGAATGGCCCCAGGGCATGGTATACTTAGGTTATAGCCAAAAGTTGGCTGTTTCAGTCCAATGGAGCACATCTGGAGGCCTCTTTTCTGTGTACGGTCAGGGAAAAGTTCCTTGGTATCGGATCTATGCCAGGTTAAGTTTTCAGTCCGATCGGGTTTATAGATCGACCGTGGCGGACCATTTTCAGTTCAACGGTCATCGATACTCGATTAGCGCCACAAGCACACTGACATGTGTTAGAAATTTTTCCTGATCCAAGGATGTAATTGGGTCAGATTTTGACGGTCTGAATCCTTAAATTTGGCCTGTAAGCGAACGACCCAAATCATTTAAATCTGAGTACATTTTCTAAAGATATTCGCTTTTCTCACACACTTCGCTCTGGGCTAAAGTTGTGCGTTTCTGGGTACTATCTGGATTTGATTTCCGAGATGGTCGTCAAGCCTAGTAAGGCAGTCATATTCGTATAGATTCGCGGTAATCGGACTTTCGACGCGCGGTCCGGGTCTGAAACAAAGTGTCAAGCTGCTCCTGAGAGCAACTGGGTTTTGAGATTGATCCTACGTTTTTAGGTAATGTAGTGTTAGTGATTCGACAAGTTTTGGGTCTTGTAGTTCGTATTGAAAGTTGTCCAAGTTAATTCGACAGGTGATTTAGTTTAGTACCTAATTAATCTTTGCCTAATTTCTAAAGGATTTGGTCCTGAGCGATTTCTGCCTGAGGCAGAACTCGGGTCTTTCTACGGATTTTTTCAAGACGTTACACCATAACATAGGTCAACTTGAATGAGCCTCTTAGATACCGCAGTATCCATTTACCATATCATAGGTGTGGTTTTTATGTAAGGATCTCATCTCCTCTGACATAGCTTTCAACCACTCCCCCTTATGCTCGTCGGCTAGGGCCTCAGAATAATCTTCTAACTCTCCCCCATTAGTCAGCATAATGTACTCATGCGGCGAGTACCTCTTGTACGGTGTCTGTCCCTAGATGACCTCCTCACCTATGGCTTAACAGGTGGATCAGGTGGGGGCTACTCTCCCGGTCCATCTTCTGTAGAACTTCCTCGTCCTTTGCACCTTACTGTATTCCCCATCATCAGGCACCACGGGAGGAATAACCGGATCCATGTCCTCTAACTCTCTTGAACTATACTGGTTCTTCTCTAGCTTACAAATGTCTTTTATACATTAATCTTCAAAGAATATCACATCTCTGCTCCTGACGAGCTTCTTCTCGGTCGGATCCACAAGCTGTAACCGAACTTTTCATCACCGTACTCCAAGAACACACACTGTCTGATCTTCATATCGAGCTTGGACCTCTCGTCATTTGGTACGTAAACAGATGCCCTACATCCAAACACCCTAAGATGACTGTACGATTGATCTTATTCAGTCCACACCTTCTCAGGTACTTCTGCATTCAACGAGGCCAATAGAGACCTGTTTATCAAATACATTGCCGTGTGCATTGCTTCTCCCCAAAACATCTTGGACAACTTCGCATGGATAACATGCATCTGATTCTCTCAACAATGGTGCGATTCATTCGCTCAGCCACACCATTATGTTGGGGGGTCTTGGGAACCGTCTATTCATGCCGTATACTCAGGGACTTACAATACCCATGAAATTCACCAATGTATTCACCACCATTGTTAGTACGGATGCACTTTAATGATCTATTTGTCTCTATCTCGACCTTGGATTTCGAAGCATAAACCCAAACCCTCCTAGATGCATCATCTATAAAAGTAACAAAATACAATGCCCCACCTAAGATTTTTGTCCTCATAGGACCATAAACATCAAAATAAACCAAATCTAATGCATGCACTTTATTAACATGAGAAACAGATTTAACAAATGAAACTAATGTTGTTTCCCTGATAAACAATCAATACAGGTTTTAAGAGGTATACTTGTCACCTCTAGAAGGAGCTGCTTCCTCGCTAGTAGCTGAAGCCTTTTTTCACTCATGTGACCTAGACGCCTGTGTCACATGTCAATAGTTGAATCTTCCACTGCGTTCAACCCACCATTGCACACATTGACACTTATCTTGTAAAGGGTGCAACACTTCTTTCCTCTGGCTGCGATTAACGAACCCTTGATGAGCTTCTAGCGCTCACCAACAAATCGACTTTCATAGCCATCATCATCTAACCTTCCCGTCGACATCAAGTTGAGGCGAATGTAACACCCCGAAAATCGGGGGTCGAGCAAAGCTCAACTCCCGAGTTCCAACGCATCACTTATGCAACATAGATGATGATTAAAGGTTGTCCGTATTAGTGCATTAAACATGAGTGAGATTATACTAAATCAGCATATCATACTCTAGATATAATTAGATTAAGCAAGCGGAAGACTGTGATAAATATATAAAGTATATGAGTAGTTATAAACCCCCAGAGTATGATCATGTCACCAAGCTGAATATATACATGTTTGTTCCAAAATATACAACATGACAAAGTGTAATGTCCAACTAATTCGTATCCCTGTAATTCCGTCGGTCAGGACATGGTCTACATATACCCGCCTAATAGCTGCATATAAGAGAACTCCTCCTTATTGTCGTAGGAGTTAGACTCCGCTTTGTAAGCCTCGCCATCATCTGCAGCTAAAACAGAGTCTAGTTGGTGTTTTAAAACACCATCCTAAAGTGGGAGTGAGTGTTCAATTCAGTGGAGCTATAATGCAAGGTTAACATGTTATCAATTCAGTCAAGCAGTAATGATAAAGCAATGTAACAAGCATTTCCTAACTACTCTGGTTAATGCAAGATGGTATGCTTTAATGATGCATGCTATCGCCTGTATTCCCTCAGCAACATCATCTCACGATCGCGCATGCAACACTCCTTACACGTGCACTTCCTCGCCAAAGCACATGCAATGCAGTGCATGGTCGTGTTAGCCAATATTTAAATAGGCTTATTATTCATAAGACATATTTGGGAAGCTAAGGTACCTCCCTTTATATCATTTACCCAAACAATGATCCATCTAGGGACGTCAATCCTAGTTAATCACATACGATAGGTAAGTTATAGGGCAACATCACCCCTGATTGAAAAGCAGTGGATGGGCAAATTCAGGTCGCTACGGAGAGGCTCGTCACCTCAGCGTAGGCCTAGTTTATACTCGAGATCACTACGGAAAGGCTTGTCACCTTAGTGTAGGCCGACAACTCAAATACAGTGTCCCATACACCACCATATTTGGCTCACGAGTTGAGTTGCTCACTGGTCACTACGGGGAGGCTCGTCACCCCAGCGTAGGCCGACAGCTCAACCACGGTGTCCTATACACCACCATGCCCAGTCATGAGTCTTAGCAGATCGTGGTACCAAGGTTAAAGGAGCTTTACATTGGTAAGTGGTACCCTAGATTCAAGAAGTAGCGTCCATACATGGTAAACACATATTCGACCAATCAGGTTACTTGACAAATTCGATTGGTACGAGCGCACGCTAATTTAATCGACATAGAGCGCATACGCACTCCTTGTGGCCTAACCACTATCGATAATCACTGTATGACTCGGATTCATCAAACGTATCCGTTGTGGCGAGACTGGTTTGGTCACTCGATCGGAAATCGTTACCGATTGCCTGGACTATGTAGTAGTCCCAATCACACTCAAATGCAACAGGTAATCACATATGACAGTCATAACAGTATTGAACAAACAATTTAAACACTATAATCATTTAAGCATTTTATGAAACACGGAATGAACATATTATCATACATGTGCGTTTCATACATAAATCACATAGTTGGATTTAAGTTACATAAAGGAATTTATACATATAATTAAGGTAGTCGAGAATCTTATCTCAATACCCTTATAAAGTACAATTCATTAAACACTTACTCATTTAGACATTTTATCAAACACTTAGGCTACACATTTCGATATACACAATATAACTTAGTTATAACATATATTAGGGCAAATCCCTTCACAAAGGGAGTTGTCATACATATAACAATTACGTATTCTAGATTAATTGTCATGGCAAGCACAAATCATGATTTCACTTTCATTCAAACATTTCAACAACCACATGGAATGCATTATACTTCAACATAGTTCATATATGTGTAATACATGGAAAACATCGTATCTAAGTACATGTGACAGTAACCAAGTTAGTCATAAATCATTAACTGACATTAAAGGCCTTGAAAACCATTACCTAAACGTTTATAGTCCGCACCTTTCATATGTTTACTCGTTACGAACTCGGTTCGTATACTGCGTCTTTGTCTACGGCACAACGGCTACCTAAACATTGAAATAGGTTAGCTATTTCACCGATTTCTCTATTTTGATTACTAAAACAGATTAGGGTTAGGATTTCTTACCCAAAAATGGATTTGGATTCGACGGTGTAGCGACACGGGAGAGATGATTCGGCACGTGGAGTGGTGGGAGTGAATCCTAGCAACAAACCGCAGATCTCTCACACTTTTCCTCACTCTTGTCTCTCTTCTCTCTCCTAGGGTTTTAGAAAATTCTCATGGAATGAGAGAGGGGTGGGTTTAGTGCATTATATAGGCCTGGAAGTGATGTCAATGGCCCCAGGGCCATGGTATGCTTAGGTTATAGCCAAGGGGTGATTATTTCGGACCAACGGAGTTTATCTGGAGGTCCATTACCTACATACGGTCTGAAGAAAGTTCCCTGATAATGGATCTATGCCAGGTTAAGGTTTTGGTTCGATAGGATTAGTGGATCGATCGTGGAGGACTCGTTTCAATTCAATGGTCATCGCCACTCGATCAAGGTCATGACTATACCAATGGGTGCATGAAAATTTCTCTGATCCAAGGGTGTAATTGGGTCAGAATCTGACGGTCTGAAACCTTAAATTTAACATGTAAGTGAACGGCCCAATTCACTTAAATATGAGTTTAAAGATATTTACGTTTCTCACACACTTCGCTCCAAGCTCAAATTGTGCGTTTCTGGATACTATTTGGACTCGATTCCCGCAATGGTTGTCAAGCCCGGTAAGATGGTCGTAACCTTATAGTTTCGCAGTCATCAGATTTTCGACGCGCGGTCCAAGTCCGATACGGGGTTTCAATGCGCTCCTGAGAGCAACAGGGTTTTAAGACTGATCCTAGGTTTTTAGGAAATGTTAAGTTAGTGATTTTAATAGTTTTGGGTCTTGCGGTTTGTATAAAAAGTAGTTCGAGCTAATTACCGATTAATTCATTTTATTGCTTAATTAATTTTCGTATAATTTCTAAAGGATTCAGTCCTTAGTGATTTCTGCCTGAGGTGGTACTCGGGTCTTTGTACGGATTTTTCTGAGACATTACAGTGAAGGTCTGGGATATGCTTCACATCCTTGAGAACCAATGTGCAGCCTACATCGATCTTCACATGAATATCACCAACCCCTACGATCTTCGATATGCCAGAATTTTCCATCTTCACGGTCCAAAAGTCACCTAACTTGTAACTTGTGAAGAAGTCCTTACGTGGAGTCGCATGAAATGACGCTTCCGAGTCTATCACCCAGTCGGTCTCCTGACTCATAGGCGTGAGACAAACATCGTGATCTACTGATAGAATAACTACAACGTCGCCATCTGAAGCGACAGCAGTGGAGTCTGATTTATCTTCTTTCTCCTTTCCTTTTCCTTTCTCATCGATCTTCTTATTATGACATTCATGCTTGTAGTGACCATTTTTGCAATAATTTCAGCATTCAACATCCTTCCTGATACTCAACTTGCCTATGATTTATCTTGGGCCTTCCCACCCTTTCTGTTCTTTCTTCTTCCTCGATCTTGTATCACAAGGGCCTCTTACTGAGTAGACCCCTGAGACTTCCTCCTTGTCTCCTCATTGAAGAGACAACTATTTACCTGTTCCATAAACACTTTTTTGCCTTGCGCGGAGTTACTCAGAGACACCACCAATGTCTCCCAGCTATCAGGCAATGAGTTAAGCAATAGTAAAGCCTGTAATTAATCGTCTAGGACCACCTTCATAGCGGAGAGCTGGTTCAATATATTGCTGACTTCATTCATGTGCTCAGCCATAGAACCACCATCTTTGAACTTAAGATTCATAAATTGTCTTATCAGAAATTTTTTATTGTTAACTGTCTTCCTCTTATATAGCCCTTGCAATTTTAGTCATAGGCTAGTGGTTGAGGTCTCCGTTGACACATGGTGGAATACGGAATCGTCCAGTCATTGTCTAATAAACCCCACTGTCTTCCAGTCCAACTTCTTCCAATCATCATCTGACATATTCTTTGACTTTGATGATATGCCTTGAATCGGAGAATACAAGTCCTTGAAATAAAGTAAGTCTTCCATCTTAGCCTTCTATATAGTCTAGTTAGAACCATTGAGACTGATCATCCTTGATGAGCCACCTTCCATAATTCAGAACCGATCCCACTCCGTTCAACCAACCTAAACCTGGCTCTGATATTACTTTGTTGGGCGCTGTTGCACAATACCCTAGGATCTAGCCTCTCAAAAACACCAGAATTATGGGATAATAAAGCAATGAAATAAATCAAAGTACAAACCACACGACACAAGAGATTTTTACCTGGAAAACCCTCAAAGAGGTAAAAACCACGGGATCTCGTTCAGAGCAACAATCCACTATGAAGTAGAACGTTACAACCGATCACAAGCACACATCTCTTGGATCAAACATTCTTCACTCACGCAGGAGTGGATAAACAATAAGAGAATAAAGAAAACAGAGAGATATCATCGATCATGAGGACATAGAAGTGATGAGATGTCGAGTGCACAGTAGATCACCTATACGAGCAGAACGTTCCTTCCACAAGCTTCTTCTCACACACACACACACACACACACACACACACACACCTTTGATAGCCCTAAACCCTTTAGCAAACCCTTGCAAAGCTTTAAGAAACTCTCTTGCATTCCCTATAACAACCTTAAGGACTCATATTTATAGTTTAGGAAACTCCTTTCCGCACCTCTTTGAAAACCGCCTCAAATTTACGCAATCCGCACAAAATCCAAATATGAATCTGCGTAACCTCGACTAGTCGAGTAGGGTCATCGATCGGTCAAGCAGCGTGGAAGAATTAATACAATTGGTCGCTGGACTTTGAGTCGAGTGCCACTCGACTAGTCGAGCACCACCCTCAACCGGTCGTGCGAGACACTCGACCGGTCGAGCTATGAGGAGAAAATCCCCATCATCAATGACACATCTCTCTATAGAGAATAATTAATTGGTGATAAAGATGTCTTGCATTTGTTCCCAGGTCATGATTGACCATGTCGACAATGTGGAGTACCATCGAAAGGGTTGTCCTGTTAATGTGAACCCAAATACCTGGACAATATTAGAAGATCATGGCAAAGTTTTCCATCATTGTGATGAAGTGTGCTAGGTACTCCTCAAGCAATCCATGGCCATAAAACGTCGCAAAAGTCGGGGGCGCTTACTTCCATTTCCTTTCCCTTTCTCTCTCTTGTCTCAGCGCGTTGGACACTGTTTGAGACAACTTCTCGATTTGAAGTGGGCTGAGCGGGTGTGCGTTCATGGGACATTGTTCTCGTCCGGTCATGTAGTTCTTTGGGCAGGAGACAATCCATGACCCCTTGTGATTCTTCCATAGATTTGTGGGTTGGTGGTGCAACTGCCCTAGTGGCGTTCAAGGCGATTACCACTACCATCATCTCCGGCTTTGCCTTGAATGTCTTCATGAGGTTAGCCTGTACTTGTGATATTTCATTTATTTGTTACTACATTGACATTGCGTCTTCCTCCGCTGATCATGTTCACCATTACTTGCTCAATTGGTTGGACCTCTGGTGCTATAATTTTCTCAAAATCGTTGAAGTTTTTACGGTTGGGCCATCGGCGACACATTAGGAGTCTTTTGGGCTACTGGCACATTCTTGTTAGCGTGAGAATTCGCTATTATGGGAAGCGTAGAAAACTCCTCAACTGTCATTATGATTTCATTAATCTAATAACCAAATAACATTTCATTAGTTTACGTTGGTTTATGATTTATCTAAAGTGGGCCCAGTATTTGGACGGTTTAATTTGAATTACACATTTCTCATGTTTTTGGTTTATGAATCATTTAAAGTGGGGTTCGTCATTTCAACTAAAATTTGAGTTATATACTTCTCATGAGGGGTGGTGAGTAAGGTTGGAAATGAGTTGGGTGGCCAGCGTGCTTAATTTCCCTTTGGACCTGAGCTTGGACCAATTAACATGCATGGTCCAATCAATTTTCCTAGTTGAGGTTGGGCTAAGTCATTTTAGCCTGGCTTGTTGTCACCCAGCTTGGCTTAACCCAACTTTATACATGTCTTATGTCTTATACTGTACAAATGTCATTCTAATCTTCAATAAGGTAACCCATGCACTCTAAATTTTGTTTTTTGTTTTTTCTTTTAAAAATATTTTTTAATGTACCTATGAGCCACTTAATCAATGGATGGATTGGGAAGATTTAGGTCAGATATAAAGATTTTATTCATTTTTAGGTCAAGCTTTGTCTTAACCAACTAATTTTCTTGGTCTTGGGCCTTGGCCCACTATTCTAGGTCCGTGCTTAGGTCCAGCTGAAACCTCAGCCATTGCTGCCTCTAATCGTATATTTATGTGACAGGGAAAGACGTATATTTGGTTGAAAATAAAAACCGTTATTATAGAATTAAAAAAATAATTAATTTTAAATATTTTCTTTTGAAATATGAATTAAGGTAAAAACCTTTTCACGTTCCTTTCCTTAACCCATGTCGGTGGATCCCTAACTATGAGGCCTACTGTGATGCATGTTCCTTACATCCATGCTGTCCATCTATTTTAATAGCTTGTTTTAGGGCATAATCTAAAAAATAAAGTAGATCCAAATCTTAGGTAGACTATACCACATAAACAATTGTGATTGAATTCCCACCAATAAAATCTTCATGGGGGCTATCAAAATGTTTATTCTCCATCCAACCAGTTGATGAGGTCACAAAGACTTGGATGAAGAGACCACACAAATATCAGCTTGATCCAAAACTTTTGTGGCCTATGAGAAGTTTTTAACGATAAATTATCACAATTTCATGTAATATGGTCCACTTGAGATTTGGATCTACTTCATTTTTTGGATCATACACTAAAATGAGTTTTCAAAACAAATGAATGGCATGGATATAAGGAATATACATCAAGGTGGGCCCCACAGTGAGAGATCCCACCACGAAGCCACACCCTCTTTAACGAAATGAAAATTATTATCTTATAACCCAGGCGTCGTTGGCAAGGGGTTTATGAAGGAATTCATCGAATCTTTTGTTTGTCAATATAAAGTAATCGGGGGTTTTAAATCTAAGAGTTTCAAATCCCCTCAAGAAAAGGATTTGAAATCTACCATGAAAGTTTGGATTACATCTAAAATCTTTCCAAGAGTTAGTTACATGTGTAACATGTGTGTCATTAGGCTATTACTTTATTGGGCACATGGCCCACTAATGATATCCCAAAATCATTAAATTATCAATTATATTACTATAATTAATTTAATACGATGATTAGCACAGGCCAAGCATTTACCATGTAAATCAACTATTAAAAAACGTTAGCTAGTCACTTGGATGTGATCTTATTCTTGTGGCTCATTTGAAATTAAAAATTTCATCATTTTTTGGCAAACTTATTATAACCATTATGTCAAATATTATATAAGTTTACTAATTAGTGATATTAAAATTAATTTAGTAATTAACTTCAAACATTGTAAATGTCCATGCCATATATATAGCTACTTTTAGATTAAAACCATAGGTCGAATGGCATAGGAAGATTTTAAATTCAAAGGTTTCAAATACAGGAGTTCCGAATCCACGATCGACCTTATGGTTATGGGCGTAACCAATAGCCCTATTGTTAATATCATTCCATTTCAGGATAAGTTTCAAATACCCACCTGTCCTATTGGATAAGGTGCTAGGTGGAGGCCCCGGGGACGTGGATTGCGTCCTACCCTCGCCTGGACAGTAATCCATCCGGGGAGGGTTTTGTGGGGCCTACCGTAATATAAGTATTTTATCCACACTATTAATCATTTTTATATGCTTATTTTAAATTATAGGCCAAAAATTGAGGTAGTTTCAGGGCTTAAGTGGACTACAAATTGGGGATTAAACTTCCACCATTAAAAACTTCCTAGGAACTGGAGAAGTGTTGGATCAAGATGAAATTTGTGTTTTCACTTCATCCAAGTCTGCATCGAAATTTGTGTTTTCACTTCATCCAAGTCTGCATCACCTTATTAATAGGTTGGGTGGTTAAAAAACATCACGGTGGCCCTTAGAAATGTTTCAACGGTGGGTATCATTATCACTGCAGATTCCTTTGATGTGGTCCACGGGATATGTGTATTTGCTTATTTGCTTATTTTTTTTTTGTATAATATTTTAAAATGATATGAGAAAATTGATTAACAGTGTGGATAAAATACTTACATTACGGTTGGCCCCACAGAACCCTGCCCGGACGGGGGTAGGACGCAATCCGCGTCCGAGGCCCCGGAGGGTGAGGAGTGGACCCGAGCTGCGGTGTCACCCTTTTCCACCGTTCCCGTGTAACTCAATGCTCCGTGGGGGTCATTGAATTCTTCTTATAAAATCTGATCCGTGCATCATTTTTACCCAATTATGTTAAATTTGATAAAAAAAATTGAGACGGATTCAAAACTCAAATCAGACGCACCATAGGAAAAAGTAGAATGGAAACGCAACCATTGAAACATTCAAGAGAACCCGCTGTGATTTTTACATGCCATCAAATCCATTCATAAGGTAATTTCCACTCAGATGTATGAAAATCACAAATATAATCTTGATGAAAAGCTTCTGTGGGCCCAATAAGGTGTCAATGGTGGACATTCAATCCCCAGTGTTTCGTAAGGTGTACACTAGTTGATTTTTTTGATATATCATATTTTTGAGGTCACAGACTAGAATGATCTTTCGAGATTGATGGACGGAATTGATGTCACATGAACATCACGGTGGGACCCACAGAGCTTTGGGTTACTTGGAGCTCCGTGGAAGAGGGGTTACACGCAACTGATGTCCGTTCTGAGCTATTAACAGGATCCAGCTATTACATTCCAACCACTCAACCAGCGTCACGGCGTACCTACTACCTGCCAGGCAACCGACGGGAGAGGGAGAGGGAGAGGGAGAGAATGGATGCACTGATTCAGGTCCCGTACAACGCTACCGTGCGCCTGATGCTAGCATCACTGGAGCGGAATCTGCTGCCGGACCTGGTGGTAAGGAAGCTGACGAAGCTCCTATTAGCAAGCCGCCTCCGTTCCGAGTACCAGCATTCGTCCCACCTCCAGCTCTCCCGCCTCCTCCATTTCGCCCACTGTCAGTCCTCTTCGCCTCGCTCTCTCTCTCTCTCTCTCTCTCTCTCTCTCTCTCTCTCTCTTCCTCTCTCTCTCGGAAGCGGATTGCCTGTGCCCCGACCACGGTGAGTTCATGTGGTCGGAAGCTATGTGGGGTCTTACAAAGATGACCGTTAGAAATCCACTCCGTCCATTAGTTTCTCAACCTCACAATAGAATGGGAGCAGATTGGATACTGAACGTTTCAGTAGCCAAAAGGCTACTGAAGTGACGTGGCAAAATGGCATTGGTGGATACCAATCGGGTGTTTCTTTTCAATAAATGCTCTTCCAACGGAGATCCGTTAGCGGATGTTTTTCCGTTTAGGCCGTGAACGCACTCGCCCACGCACAGTAATTGTTTATCTTAAGAAAAAAAGATGCGGCTGGGAACCAGGTGGGGCCCATTGTGATGTTTGTGAGAAATGCTACTCGTCCATCCATTTTTTGAGTCCAATTCAGGACATGAAGCCAAAAATGAACCGTTTCCAGAGCTCATGTGGGCCAAAAACGTTATAATTGAACGTCCTCAGTTTAAATATTCGTGGGCCACAGAAGTTTTGAGTCATGCTACTATTTTTTATTTCAGTTCATCCCAGTAGGAATGAAGTTATTAACGGTATGGATGGCTTGTAAACATCACTGTCGAACTCAGGTAGATTTTAACGGTAGGAATTTCCCTAATCACATTTTCCTTTAGTACGGCCCACTTAAGCTTTGGATACGGTGTATTTTTGACATCAAGTCCTGAAATGAACTCAAAAAACGGATGGAAGGGGAGGATTTCTCAAAAACATCACAGTGGGCCCACCTGAGTTCCCATGATAGGAAATCCGCGTCAAAAAAACGTACGTGGAGTTCACCGGTATGTGAAGGGAAGCGGATTGCGTACAGAGTAAACTCCGTGGGTGTATCGTGATTCATGTATTTTATCCTGTCTGTCCATCCATTTTATAAGATAATTTTAGGGCCTTAGCTCAAAACCTAAGTATATAAAAGGCTAAAATCGACCACACCAAAGGAAAGAGTGTGAATTGAATTTATACCGTTGAAAAATTCTTGGGGGCCACAGAAGTTTTGATTCAAGATTATATTTGTTTTTCACCTTCATCCATGTTTTTTGATCCTTTGAACAGTTTGGATGAAAAATAAACATCATTGTGGGGCCCGGAAAGGTTTCAATGGTGGAAATCATTATTTCCATTGTTTCCTGTGGTATTGTCCACTTGAGATTTTTATAAGCTTCAATTTTGGGCTCAACGCCTAAAATTAGATGGAAGGTGTGGATAAATCACATAAATTCACACCGGGCCCAACTAAATTTTCTCAGTACGACAATCCGATTTCGTGGCCGAGTGGGTGCATGGCGGAAACCGAGAAAGATCGGTTAACGGATCTAACGGAGTAGCATTTATACCAAGGGAACATACCATTGGTATCTAACTAGTGACGTTTTTCCACATCACTTCAGTAGCCTTTCGGCTACTGAAGTGTTCAGTATCCAATCCGCTCCCCAATAGAATAGGACTCTAAAAAATCAAGCAGATTCAAAACTCATGTGCACTAGACGACAGGAAAGAGTGAGAATAGAAATGCCAACCGTTGAAACTTCCTGGGGCCCAATATGATGCTTATATGACATCCAAACCGTTCATGATTTTATTAATAGTGGAATAAACCGTAGGCACGAATATCATCCTGATTCAAAACTTTTGTGGCCTCGAAAAAGTTTCCAATGGTAGGCGTTAAATCCATTCTGTTGCCAAAAAGTTTCCAATGGTAGGCGTTCAATCCATTCTGTTTCCTTTCATGGCTTACATTAGCTTTGTATCTGCTTGATTTTTGGATTACTGTCCTATTGCGAGGTTGAGAAATAAATGGACGGAGTGGATTTCTCATGGGCATCTCTATGTTCCCCCATGTACCTTCCACAAACAAGAACTTGCTGTGGTCGGTGGCACAGGCAATCCGCGTACGATTAGGTGCGGCCACGACCTCACCCACATAGTGCGGCCCTGATTGTGGGCTCAAATTGATGTACATGTAGTATATCCATGCCGTTCATTCGTTTTTTTAGATCATTTTAATATATTGTACCAAAAATAAAGCAGATCAATCACCACTGTTTCCTCCAGTGTGGTCCACCTGAGATTTGTATCTGCTTCATTTTTGGGTTCATGCCCTAGAATGAGCTAGCAAAATAGATCGATGGCATGGATATACTATACATATATCAAGGTGAGCCCCATGGTCAGGCCTCACTGCTTTGGGTGAGGCCAGGGCGCACCTTATTTGCTTTGGTTTCTCTCTCTGTTGAGTCTACTTATCTAGAGATTGAATTGTTGGGATCCTTTGTGGTGTTAAAGATTAGATACTTTTAATCTATGCTAAAACATAAGCCATTGACTGGTCGATAGGTCGAAGGATATAAAAAATATTTAGATTTTGGAAAACTCTCTAGACAGATTTTAGAGTTTTCGACAGATCGAAAACTCTGATCAATGCAACCGATCGAAGCGTTTTGACCGGTCAACCAGACAGATCGACGGGTTGTGCAGTTCTCCGCGTTTTTGCGCAATTTGTTTCTATTTTCAATTTTTGCTTAAATATATAGGTGTAAACTGTTAGTGCACTGATTTGTGCATCTTGTTTGTCAATTATGTGAGTCATTGTGTCATGTAGTCAGTTGAGTCTTTGGAAGCTGAAGATTGAAGACACGAGAGGACAAGAGCATCAATGAGCAAATAACAAGTAGATGAGGTGCCTTGGTAACCCTATCCCTTGACCCAAAACAACCCTTGAACCTCTAAATGATCTTGGCTTAATAGGAAAACCTTGTTAATTATCCCTTAGCCTTAGAAAACTAATTGAAATAGATAAGTAAGGCTAGAAGAGGTTCAAGTCCGCTGTGAAATTATACACACAAAACAATAGACTTTCAAGGGGTCTTCGATGACATTGAAGATCCCCTCGATGGCATCGAGCAGATAAGTCAGATAGGTCTAGCAAAAATTGATCATTTTATCTGATTTTCTTGATAGCATCGAGGCTCACCTCGATGGCATCAAAGACCACTCGATGACATCGAATAGGTAACTCAGATAGCATCGAAGACTACTCGATGACATCGAATAGGTAACTTAGATATGTCTAGCAAGAATTAATCATGTTATCTTATTTTCTCGATGGCATCGAAGGTTCACCTCGATACCATCGAAGACCAATCGATGTCATCGACAGATCCATTATCTGCCCATTTTCTGACCGTTGGAACTCGAACTTCTTACAAAGGACATTCGGTTCTTCGGCATTTGCATGGGTTTTTGCTGTAATAGAAGCTTAGGTGATTCCATGATTATATCCCTCATCCCAAGCCTCTAAACCAATGAGTTTTAAGTCACCTTTCTTGAGCATTGCAAGTCTAATAAGGATTCCAACCTCCACCTTGAAGATAAGCTTGAACACCACCATTTTCTAGAGATTAAGACTCAATCTCTATAGATATACCATTGTCTAAATCTTCTGGAAGACCCATCTAGGTGAATTTCATAAGAATTACGACTTCCTGTTAGTGTATGTGATTCAACCAACCTCTTATCACATTGGTCACCTCAAAGGAGCACACTACATGCAAGGTGTTTGCTTTTGGAGCTAAAGCCTTAG
The DNA here is from genome assembly GCA_021015155.1 of Magnolia officinalis. Taxonomy (NCBI): domain Eukaryota; kingdom Viridiplantae; phylum Streptophyta; class Magnoliopsida; order Magnoliales; family Magnoliaceae; genus Magnolia; species Magnolia officinalis. The sequence continues at coordinate 55,995,491 of JAJHSJ010000007.1, forward strand.
AAAAACATCGGCATTATGATCGGGGGTGCTGATTGAAGCATGGGAGAGCATCAATCAAGCAACCCGAGGCGACGCTACAAAAGGGGCTCAATCCAACAAGTAAGTTGTCAATTGTAAGTGTCAGGATATTCTTTTTCCTTATGTAGGATTGAGGCTAAGAGTTTGTGACCCACTCAATTAGGTTCTTTTGTAGGACCTTAGCTCTTGTGTAGGGCCTAAATCAAGTCCTTGTGTAGGCCACTGGACACAGGTGCATATGTGCTAGTCTCCGTGAGCCTCCGACGGAAGTAAACGTAAGTCCTTGGATTAAGACCAAGGTTGTTGGTTAGCTTAAGGAAAACCAACTAAAGTCTCTATCTCTTACGGGAGCCTCCAACGGGAGTGTACATCAGTAGGTTCTTGTATAGGACCGAGGTTCGTAGTGAGCCTATAGAAAACTACGGAAAGTCTCTTGCGGAGCCAATCCTTATGTAGGATTGTAAAGGTTAGAGGTCAACGTGATTTAAAACCTCCGATAGTAAAATTCGGTATACTCATGGGTTGAGTGCGTCCGCCGGGAGTGGAGTAGGAAAATCGAACCACTATACATACTTGTGTTTGAGATTGTATTTGCGCACTTGTTTAATTATGCATGTGATTAAATGTTTAATTATATGTATGCATGATTAGATGAATGCTAGGAATTGATAGTTAGCATATCCCCCACACACATGTACACTATTATGTTTATAGACTAGTTATTGCCATATCATTTGTAGTTTATGTGATTAGATCCTCTGTTGGCTTGGAAGCATTAGAGTTAATTTCCTTGCTTAGCTTAATCGTGTGTTAGCTTAAGTAGGCAATAGGGTCCTCCCCCCAGGACATGGCCTTCATTCCTTAGCTCCGCCAAGCTTCCGCACGCACAACCATGGTAATTCCATTGCACCACAGGTGAATTTTCATAAACGGGATTAGGGTAAAGGCTAAACGTGCTTAAGGGTTTGAAAGGGTTTTGAAGAGAGAAAAAGCTAGGGCTTTTCTCTTGAGGCTTCGAATCGATAAGGTTTCATCTCTTGTAACTTTGTTTTTCATAGTGCATCATCGTTTTGTGTCGTAGTTTTTTCCTGCAACGGTTTTTCCATGTAAATTCGGAGTGTTATCTGTTGGATTTGCTTGTGCAATTATGATTGCCTTGTTTGATTATTCTCTGTGTGCTTCCGCGAGTCCCAGCAAGTGGTATTAGAGCTAACGTTGGGAAGTAGATCAAATCTAAAGACTAAGGTATCTATGCATCTAACATGAAGTTCGACGTAGAGAAGTATTTCGAGAAAAAGAACTTTGAACTATTTATTTTTACTTATTTTTTTTTATTATTATTTTTTTGAACTATTGAAGGTGAAGATGAAGGGCCTTCTAGTTTAGCAAGGATTGGAAGATGCACTCCTTGGAAAGTGACCACAAACAATGAAAGTAGAAGAGTGTAACAAGTTATATCAAAAGGCCAATATCTCAATCCAGTTGTGTCTAATGGATGTGGTCCTCTATAATGTTATGAGAAAGAAGACTACGACTGATGCATGGGCGAAGTCAGAGAACATTGAGAATCATTGTAACTGAAGCTACATTTGTTCAATATGAAGATGACTAAGGTGGATGACATTGCGACCCACATTAGTAATTTTAATAGGCTTGTTTGCTAATTGTTGGATGTGGATGAAGATCAATCATGTATTCTGTTGAATTCTCTTTTAAAATCGTATGAGTCGTTTAAAGACTCTTTGTGCACCGGTAAGATTACAATTAGCGTTGAGACCATTATCTCTGCTTTTCAGTTGAAGGCGATGAGAAAGAAAAGCGGCGATGCGGGTGCTTATAAAGATGCACTAGTTACGAGGGGAGAAATTTTGAGCGGGATAGTAAATTTCGCGATTGAGATCCAAACATGGCATGTTGCAGCATGAAGATTAGAGTCATGGTGGAAATTGTTGAAAATCAAATGCCTCAAATCTATGATGAAATAGGGGCCATCGACCAGTTGACAGTCTAGTTGACAGGTTGAAGGATATCGAAAATATTTGGATTTTTGGCAAAACTCTCTGGACAGATTTTGGAGTTTTCAATAGGTCGACCTGATTGATCGAAGCATTTTGACCGATCGGCGGGTTGTAAATTCTGCACGATTTGTTTCTATTTCTATTTTTGCTTAAATATATGGGTGTAAATGGGATTAGGGTGAAGGCTGGACGTGCTTAAGTGTTTGAGAGGGTTTTGGAGAGAGAAAAAGCTAGAACTTTTCACTTGGGGCTTTGAATCGGTAAGGTCACATCTCTTGTAACTTTGTTTTTTTATAGTGCATCATCGCTTTATGCCGTGGTTTTTTCTTGCAAGGGTTTTTCCATGTAAATTTAGAGTATTCTCTATTGGATTTGCTTGTGCGATTATAATTACCTTGTTTGATTACCTTGTGCGCTTCCATGAGTCCTAACATGTGGATGGACCAAGCTTTGGAAATCTCCAAAACTAGAAGATCCCGACCTTTCATCTTATGGCAAGCAATTTACGGTCAAGAAGGAAGATGAAGTAATGCTCCAAATTGAACGCGTTTCAATCCCGGAGACTTTGTGCGTGCTTCATACACAATGGGGCTCAACAAACTAATGGCATTGGTCGCCCATCTTCTGGCATATGGCCGTTGGTCAAGATTGATCCTATTAGCTTCTTTGGAAACATGTAATCCAAGGAAAAAAATAATTATTCCATGACAATTTCCATTAGAAACATTAAAACATGGAGTCTAATTTTGACTTGTTTGGCAACAAATGGAAATCTTATATTCCTCTCATAGTTTCTTGTACCGGAATTCAAATAAGGGAGAAGTGTAATAATTGCTTGGTAGATTCTACCATTTTCTTTTCTTTGATATCTAAATGGCAAAAATCATAAATTTTTTTTTTTTTTTCCTCTTTGACCGCTTGGCATGGAATCCATAGTTTCAAAAGAAAGTGGCATGACGACCCAAGGTTTGTGGGCTTACTGATGATGCATTTGTTTCATCCACTTTGTCCATCTATTTTGCCAGCTTATTTTAAGGAATAAGCCCAAAAATGATGCAATCCAAAGCTCAAGTAAACTTCCTAAGGCCCACCATTGAAAATAGTGGGGATTGAATGCCCACCATTGAAAACTTCCTAAGGCCCACCTTGATGTTTTATTTGCCATCCAACCTGTTCACAAGATCACACAGACCTGGATAAAGGGAAAACACAGATACAAGCTTGATCCAAAACTTTTGTGGTCTCCAAAAAGTGTTCAACAACGAGTCTTCAATCCCCACAGTTTTGTGTGGGGGTGGTCCACTTGAGCTTTGGATCTGCACCATTTTTTATTTCATGCCCTAACATTATGTGCCAGAATAGATGGCAATGTGGATGAAACACACGCATCCCGATGGGCTGCACAAAGCCACGTTGTGCCATAGGCAGTTCCCTTCCGTTTCAAAACATGATGGAGGACCAAATAAAACAAGCCTCTTTCTTGGATAAAACACACGCACACAAGTTTTTCCAAATTAATCTATCATGCCTTCATGTGTGTATTATATATCCATACCGTCCATCCATTTTGCCAGTTCATTTTAAGGCATGGTTCGAAAAAATGGAGTAGATCCAAACCTCAGTTGGACCGCAGTACAGGAAACAACTGTGATTGACTGTTAAAGTTTGTTGTGGGCCATAAAAGTTTTGGATCAAGCTAATATTTGTCTTTTTCCTTGATTCAGGTTTGTGTGACGTTACCAACAGATTGGATGGAAAATAAACATTACGATGGGCCCTAGGAAGTTTTTAATGGTAGGCATTCAATCACCACTATTTGTTGTAGTGTGGTCCACCTGAGATTTGAATCTACTTTGTTTTTAGGATCATGCCCTAAAATGAGCTAGTAAAACAGATGTATGGTGTGTATATATAACATATATATTGAGGTGGGTCCACAGTCACAACCTAATCAAATTGAGTATTTCAACCACACGTGGATAAGAGCCTTTCCGCTGGGTATTTTATAAACACACGACTGTAATCTACGCCACAGCCATGCTTCTAGGATTACATGTTTCTCTTTGAATGGCTTACCTGAGTCATGAATTGGGTTGATTTATGGGATCTACTACTAAAATGGGGTGACTCACTTGGTGATCTAAGTGGATTTGAATTTCACTTAAACCCACTTCAGGTGGCCACATTTGAAGACAGTAAATAAGGCCTCTGCCAACCAGCGCACATGAGATCATGACTCTCTCTCTATATATAAAGCTTTTTTATATCCTTCGTCTTCTTGACAAGACAGTTACTACTAAATCCCTTAAAAAATGACCATGTCTTCTGTGATTGCATTGTAGATTGTTGGATTCTTATTCATGCTGGAGAGGATCCATTATCAGAAAAATACGATGGTTTGAATGATGCTTAAAGGAATCCCTTTTAATATTAGTTGAATCTAACATAACATAATAGGCTTGGATGATTTCATTGATTAGGGAAGTATCTTGAACATATATGCCTGTAGTTGTGGACAGGAAACTGATAAACCAAAATCCCAACATTATGAAATCCCCACCTCCTTTTTAATGAATGGCTATTGTCTTGCAGCTCTTGAACATATGCCTGTAGCTGTGGAGACTGATAAACCAAAATCCCAACATTATGAATTACCTACCTCCTTTTTCAAGTTAGTGCTAGGAAAGAATCTCAAGTACAGGTTGGTGATTTCTAAACCTATCTTTTCCTTTATGTTATATCCATGCCTTATACTTTTAATTTTCAAACAATGATTTTATGGTGTGATTTTAGATGCGTCATTGTTGAAGGAAATGAATGTTTTACAACTAAACCATCATTATTGAAACCTTTAATTATCTTGTTATTGCTTGAATTGTGGTTAATTAGCCACTACAATGCAGACTAAAGGGGGGAAAGACAATAATGTTAGCCATCATAGTATCTTTACCTAAATAATAAAATAGTTATAACAATTCTATAAGTTGTTTATATTGTATAAATGTGTAACTTATTTTGCCCACGTATCTTATTAGCATTTGCAAGGAGCCACAAGTAGCATGTTGGAGCATATATATATGCATCATAGCGCCATTTTTTCAGTATTTATATAACACTTTTGTTTGTTTATTTTACCTATATCAGGGGCATTGTAGTTCTTTCTCATACATAGGAACATTGGGCATGCAGATCAATTAGATGATCTAATAAAAAATGCACTCTTGCCTTCGATTCTTTCTAATTTATCTTTACAACCATATTACAATGTAATTTAAAGAAATCATGGGTACAAGAAAAGTGGTCGTGCTTTTCTATTCTTCGATTTCTGAATCTGGTAGAGTATTGGTGTAGAAGTTGACTTCTTCTTTTTTTTTTTAAAAAAAAAAAAAAATTAAAAAAAAAAAACTTTTTCTCCTTGACAGGTGTGTTTATAAATGAGATCAAGGAAAAAAAATTTGGCTTAGTTTTAACAATTGTAACCGATTGGAGGAAACCACTCAAAAAATGTGGGCTAGCTGCAGGTGCTAGTACTATGGCCACGGTTGGCCGCACAGGGCTTGCTGCACAGGTCTGGCCACTCCATGCTAGGGCATAAGTTTTCTTGGTCAAGATACCTTACTCATTGGTTCTCATTATTCTTCCTTGTTATCTGAAACTAAAATTCACCATTGTTGGCCTTTTGTTTGCATACTTTATCACGCCTAGAATCCGGTACCCGCATACACGGGCCCCGATACGACACCCATGGGCATGACTCAAATATCAATCACAATCATCCAAAATAAAGGAAACTACAATAGCTTTCATTTCATATTTCGAATAACCAATACAATCATCCAGTAAAGATCCATAATATGATTTACATTGACACGTTTAATTCCATTTTCCCAATCTTCTTAATACATAAATGTTTAATCTTGCACAAAACTAACTAAATAAATATTGCTCTACCTGTCAACCCAAGAATCGAGATCGGCAATTCCTTGAACGTCACTGCTTGTGATGAGAATATCATCAACATAGACCAATAAAGCAACAAGGCCTGAATCAGACTTGAGAATAAACAGTGATGAGTCATATTGGCTTTGAGAATAGCCCGCTGTGGTTAACACCCCATGGAAATTTTCAAACCATGCTCTTGGTGCTTGTTTGAGCCCATATAAAGCTTTAGATAGCTTGTAAACTAAGCGAGGATCCTTGGACTTATAACTGGGAGGTTGCTTCAAGTGAACTTCTTCATTGAGATTCCCATGGAGGAAAGCATTCTTGACATCGAGTTGACTGAGTTGCCAACCTTTAGAACTTAAATCAATCAAGGAACGGACCATTTTCATTTTTCCCACTAGAGCGAATGTCTCATCATAATCAACTCTATACTTTTGTTTATAGCCCTGGGCCACTAGCCGAGCTTTTTATCGATCTAAGCTCCCATCAGATTTTAATTTCATAATATATACCCATTTGCTACTATCACTTGCTTCCCCTCAGGTAATGGAACTAACGTCCAAGTAACATTCTCCTCAAGTGCCTGAATCTCATCATCCATGACCTTTACCCAACACGGTTGTGTATATGCTTGAGAATAAGAAGTAGGGACAATCAAAGAATCTAATCCAGAAAACAAGGCATGATAAGAGACAAAAAAGATTTAATCAACTGGGAGGAACAGATAGACGACTGGAATGATGTAAGTGGATCTCAGTGGAAGGCGGGACAGTTACCTGCACTATAGGAGAAGAGGACACCTGATTGGAAGCAGGAGCAGCGGTGGGAGACGACCCAAGAGAGATAGGCTTCACATGGCGTTGGTAGACCTGCAAAGGAGGAGAGGAAGATGGAAGCATAGAACAATTCTTTTCAAAAGAGGACATGAGAAATGGAAGATGGGACAACAGTAACTGATGGAGATGCATGGACAACTTTATAGTATAGCAAAATTTCAAAGAATGTGACATGTCTAGACACACGAATACGATGAGCACATGGATCATAACAACGATACCCTTTCTGATGCTCCCCATATCCAAGAAATACACATTTAGCTGCCCTGGGACTGAGTTTATCTCATTCTCGTTCTGAAATGTGAACAAAAGCAATGCATCCAATTACTCTTAACTGGCTATAATCTGGATCTTTATCATGAAGGAAAAATGTGGGAGTTTTTCGGTTGGCGAAAATACTGGTAGGTAATCGATTGATCAGAACACAGCTGTTGATTTTGCTTCAGCCCAAAGAAATTTTGGGACACGTGCATATTCCATCATGGTGGTTGCTACCTTAGTATGAAAGCAAAGAGAAAATGATTCTCCTTTGGTTTTCTGTATTTCAGACAACCTTAAAAGGTTGAATATATAGAGATATACAACATCTATACAAGGAAAAAGATAAGATCAGAATCAACTATACAAGGAAAAAATAAGATCAGAATCAATTATACATGGAAACAAGACACGTTTTCTGTCTAACATCCCCCTCAAACTGATGCTGGTCATCGACAAGTAATAGTTTGCCAACGAGATATGAGTGACGTGCAGAAGTGAGGGACTTTGTGAGAATGTCTGCAATCTAATCATGGGATGCAACATGAGGAAGAGAAATGAGCTAAGACTGAAACTTCTTTCGGATGAAGTGACAATCAACTTTAATATGCTTTGTCCGTTCATGGAAAAGGCAATCTGAATGGCACTCAGATTATCTACATGGAGTGGAGTAGGATTCTGTAGATGAACGCCCAAGTCGGAAAGAAGTCCACGTAACTAGATAAGCTTACTACATGCTCGCTCGATAGTCGGCTTCCATGCTTGATTTGGAAACAGTGGCCTGCTTCTTACACTTCCAAGAGATGAGAGAAGTGCTGAGAAAACACAGTAGCTAGTGGTAGATCTGCATGTGAGAGTACATCCGGCCCAGTTAACATCCGATTAAGCACGAAGGTCCAGAGTAGCCGTGGAGGAGAAGAACAGTGATCGATCCAGAGTTCCACGTAGGTATCGTAGGATGCGCAACACAACAGTCATATGAAGAGTCCAATGAGCAAAAACAAACTGGCTGATAATGTGGACAGCGTAAGCAATATCAGGGCGAGTCATTGTTAAGTAAACCAGACTCCCAACCAAACGACGGTATAATGTGGGCTCCGCAAGGAGATCACCATCGTCACGGCCATATTGAACGTTAAGTTCTAAGGGAGTCTGAACTGTCTTCTGATCCGTCAATGAGGCCAAGGCGAGAAGATCCTTGGTATATTTACGCTGGCTGACCAGGATCCCATGTTTAGAACATGAGAATTCAAGTCCAAGAAAGTATGTTTAGATGTCTAAGGTCCTTCATCTTGAAGGATGATTGTAGAACTTCCTTTAATGCCGAGATGCCAGTAGCATTGCTACCAGTCAGAAGTAGGTTGTCAACATATACGAGAACAATAACAATTCCACGATCAGTGGTGCGCAAGAATAAGGATGGATCATGACCACTTTGAGTAAAGCCAACACCTGTAACAACATCATGAAAGCATTGGACCATGCCCGAGGGGCCTGTTTGAGACCGTATAGAGCTTTCTTTAGGCGACAGACGTTATTGGCAGGGATAAAAGACCCAGGAGGAGGTTTCAAATATACTGTTTCTTGGAGGTCGCCATGAAGAAAAACATTTTTCACATCCATCTGAGTGGCCATGAAAGAACAGATGATATTGCCAGAAGAGTGCAAATAGTTTTCATCTTGGCCACAGGAGTGAATGTCTCATCATAATCAATTCCGTGTTCCTGTTTATATCCCTGAGCGACAAGCTGAGCTTTGTATTGATCCAATGATCCGTCAGATTTGAGCTTTACAGAATAAATCCATTTACTCCCAATTAATTGTTGGTCAGTGGGTCGAGTGACAATGTCCCACGTATGGTTATCATCCAATGCTTCTAGTTCCTCTGCCATAGCCTTCTTCCAACAATCATGAGTGGCTGCCTGATGGTATGAAGTAGGAATAGATAAAGTATCCAGAGTAACATTCATGGCAGACATAGAGTATATCAAGCGATCAGGTTGTCGATGTACACGAGTGGAACGACGTACCAAGGTAGGATCTGGATCGGTAACATGTACAGTAGGTAGAGTAGTAGGTGGTGGATCTGTACGTGGTCGTCGTTAGTAAACCTGCAACGGACAAGGGAGTGTACTCGAGGCAACAAGAATATCAGGAAAAACAGCAAGACCAGGAGAGTTTGGTGCGGGCGACGGAGGAACAGATGAATGAAAGGCAATACGCTTAAGAAAAATAACATGTCGTGACACCCGAACACGACAAGAGACCAGATCATAGCAACGAAAACCCTTCTGAGTTTCTCTAAATCTCAGGTACATACATTTGACTAATTTTGGGGAAAGTTTGTTATGTTTACGTGATGTCAGATGAACATAACATACACAACCAAAAACACGAAATGTAGAATATGTAGGAAGTAAACCGGTGAGAACAAAGTAGGGAGATTTACTATTTAGAACTGTGGTTGACATTTGGTTAATCAAGTAGACTGAATGCATTATGGCTTCTGCCCAGAAGGAACGATGAACACTCATAGCTGTCATTAGGGTATTGGCAGTTTCAACAATATAGCGATATTTTCGTTCAGCCACCCCATTCTGTTGGGGAGTATTAGAACAGGTGGTCTGATGAATAATCCCATGATCCTGAAGATATGTACGAAAATTTGTGGAGAGATACTCTCCCCCTGAGTCAGAGCGGAGAGCTTGAATTTTTACCCGAAATTGAGTGTCCACCATAGAGTGAAATATCTTGAATTTTTCAAAAACCTGTGACTTAGAGTGCAGAAAGTAAATCCAGGTGTAACGTGTGAAATCATCAATGAATATAACATAGTATCGTAGTCCAGAGTGACATAATTGGTGAAGGATCCCAGACATCCGTATGCACTAGCTCAAACATAGATGATGTTTTCGTAGTACTTGGAGGAAAAGGAATACACTTACTTTTTGAAAGACAACAGGAATAACAAGAATAATCCAAATTACTTTTATTAATAGAAATATTCCCTAACATGCCAGAAGAAAATAGCTGAATCAACCGATCGGAATGTCGATGACTCAGGCGAAAGTGTCATAGTTTCCATATTTTATTTGCCGAAGAAATATCTGAGGAAGATGGAGAAAAGAAACAACGAGCTGGAGTGACGGATGGGTCAAAGTCCAGTACGTATAGACATCCATGCCGCCTACCCTTCCCAAGTACCTTCCCCGTTGCCTGATCCTGCATAAAACAACAATATAGAAGAAATATGACTAAGCAGTTATTGGATGTAAGTTGACCAACAGAAATTAAGTTTGAGGAGAGTTTAAAGACACGAAACACATCACGAAGGGTAAACTGACGATGGGCAGAAGGAGAAAGTCAATGAACCAACGGACTGAATGGGTAGTCTAGTGCTATCTGCTGTAGAAATAGCCTGATTTCCAGTGTAGGGACGAATCGTGAAGATGTGATACGTCACCAATCATATGATCGGAAGCATCTGAATTGAAGAACCATGTATAAGATGAGGATATACCTGACATACCGGCCGCAGAAAGGGCCTGCACGATCTGCTGGAGCATCGCAGGAGTCAAAGGTGAGGAAAGACCTTCAACAGAAACAGTAGATGCAGTATCACTAACAGAAGGCTTGGAAGAACTAGTTGTAGAAGTAGCAGAAAGAGCACGACCATGGCGACGACCTTGACCGCCACGGCCACGGCCACAGCCGAATGAGGATGCATAGGCACGTGAACGGCAGTCTTGAATACCATGACCAGTTCGTCAACAATAAGTGCACCAATCTTTGCACTGAGCGACGACATGTCCCACTTTGTTACAGTCGCGACAAGTTAACGGAGTGGAACCACGGTTTGGTGCAAAGGTGGATACAGCGATTACCAAATCAGATGGTCCCTAAGAGAGAACTTGCAGTCGTTGTTCCTCAGCTAATAAATCATTAATAACCGAATTCATTGAAGGAGTTGGGCTACGGTTCAAGAGAGCAGTCCTACAATGCTTAAATTCGAGACGCAGCTTCATAAGAAACTGTCTAACTCGCGCACTATCGCGCATTGTTTGGAATATCTTAAAGTCATTAGGGAATTCTGGATCCATCATAGCCATCTCTGTCCAAATTGTAACCATTGTAGAGTAGAATGTTTGAATACTTTTGTCACCCTGAGTAAGGTGAACCAGATCTTGTTCCAGGCGGTATAACCGAGTCGCATTACTCTGTTGATAAATAGTCTGGAGATGCTCTCACATTGCCTTAGCAGTGCGATGTGGCGTGAGACCAACAACAATTGTCCGATCGACCTAATCGAGAATCCAGGTAATAATCCGTCCATTTTTCATTTCCCACTCAACCACTTTGTCGGCATCTGTGGAAGAGGGGACAGTAACAGATCAATTAGTCCCCTCAAACCACGACCCTTGAGAAAACTCTGAAAGTGGATGGCCCATAGATTGTAGTTGGTACCATCGAAACTACATCGTGGGGCTTCTGTACGGTAGTCTGTCCATAGTTAGGAAGTGATATAAACCACGCCAAGGAAGAAGGTACCTTGCAGCAGGAGAGCCGGTTGTAGTGACAGAAACAGAACAACAACAACATCAGAGCTAGGGACTATGCGCAATACAGAGGCAGGGGCGTGCACAGTATAGAGGTAGGGGCATGCGCAGAGGGTGATCGGATGAGGCAGGGACGTGCGCAGCAAGACGTGACAGGACGCGCACAGGGATGTGATCGGACAACAGGGGTGCGATTGGACGGGCCTGAGAATGGTCGGACGGGCCTGGGGATGGTCGGACGGGGGTTGGGGATGGTCGGACCCAGCAGGAGCGCAGAAGGAGGTGCCGAAACAGGGTTTTCTGATGTAAGAGGGGCCAGATCTGTCAGGAGGTGGTGCCGGATCAGGATCGGTATAGCTCTGATACCATGAAAGCAAAGAGAAAACGATTCTCCTTTGGTTTTCTGTATTTCAGACAACCCTAAAGGGTTGAATATATAGAGATATACATCTATACAAGGAAAAAGATAAAATCAGAATCAACTATACAAGGAAAAAGATAAAATCAGAATCGATTATCTATACATGGAAACAAGACACGTTTCCTGTCTAACATAGTAATGTGCCGATGCTTTCGTTCTGCTACTCCATTCTACTCCGGTGTGTTAGGACACGTTCGCTGATGTATAGTACCATTTGAACTTAGAAAGTCTCAAACTCGGAAGACATGTACTCTCCCCCAGAGCTAGACCGGAGAACTTTAATTTTCTTTGCAAACCGGGTCTCCACATATGATGAAAATTGTCTATAATATGAGAATGCTTCAGACTTGTGCTTCATGAAATAAATCCAAGTGTGCCTTGAAAAGTCATCTACAAAGATGATGTAATACAACGAACCACCGGGAGCCATGATGGGAGATGGATCCCAAACATCAGTATGAACGAGACCAAACAGATTTTGAGTACAAGAGTTACTCAATGAAAAGGGCAATGCAGTAGATTTACACACTCTACAACTAACATAGTTCATATCAATGGAAATGGGACTAATATTTATTTCATCATTCAAAAGACCATATCTAAATAAGAAAAACATGTTTTTAGAATTTGCTGCCCTAAACGACTATGCCAATGTTTCCAGCATTTATTAGCAAAAGAAATATCATGAGAAGATGGAAGAAAAAAAACAACGCGATGAGACAACTCCAGGATTGAACTCCAAAGTGAACAACCTTCCTCTCTTATGGCCCTTCCCAATTAGCTTCCCCGTTTCTAGATCCTGTATGAAACAACCAGACCGAGAAAACAAAACCAAATAGTTATTTTCCACTAGTTGAGCAACTGAAACCAAGTTGGTAGATAATTTAGGAACATAAAACACTTTTCGAGGGAAGAAATTGCGAGATGATGAAGGTGAGACTTTCAAGGAATCGATATGAGAGAGAGGTAAATGGTTCCCATCCGCAAGGTAGATGGAACCCACTCCACTCCTCTATAGGGGACACAATCAATTAGACAAGAAAGGTCATCGATCATATGATTAGATGCCCCTGAGTTAATATACCAAAGGTTTCTAGGATCAATATTACCTATCAAACCTGAAGAACCCATCGCTTGAAGGATTTGCTGAATTTGTTCGGGGGAAAGTACATTAGGCTGCACCGATATGGCTATAGATGATGAGTCAGGCTTCTCAGCAGAGGAATCCAAAAATGCACGTCCACGTCGCTGGTAGTGAGGGTGTAGAGGAGGGCGAGTCGGGCAATTGGCTATATCATGTCCTTCTTGTTTGTAGTATCGACATAACAGAGTACTTGGTCTGGAAGATTTCAGATTTGCTTCTTGTTAGGACAATGAGTAGCCACATGACCAAATCCATTACACTAAAAACATTTAACTTTCGACATGTCTCGTTACTTTCCTAAAAAATTGCGAGTAATGAGGGCAGCATCAGGAACAACCTCTCTCATGGAAGCAAGGGTCTTCAAACGTCTCTTCTGCCATCAAATCAGATAGAGTTGCCTCAAGAGATGGAAGTTGAGGCTGGTTCATCAAAGCGGCTCGGGTTGGTTCAATCTCCGGACGGAGTTTATATAGAAATTGCATCAATTTACTTATGTCGCGAAATATCTTCACCGTCTCTACCGCCGCAGCGGGAATAACTGGATCCATAAGTTGAATCTCATTTTAAAGGGACGTAAGTTTAGAATAAAAATCTTGTATACTCATAGCTCCTTGTTCTAATTTTGACAGTTCATACTTGATAGCGACGAGCATGATTTGATTGTTGATAACACATTTTCAAGTAAGCCCATATTTTGGATGTAGTCTTGAATGATGTGAGGTTAATTGCATTGTTGCTCTCAACACTGTTAAGGATCCATGTGACTGCCTTCGAATTATTGGTGGTCCAAGCTAGGAGTTCCTTTTCATCATTTTGTTTGCCCATAGAACCATCCACATAGTCGTAGAGGCTCTTTTCTACTAGAAAGTGCTTGAATTGAAATTGCCACAGGGAAAATTTTTTCCCATCCAACCTAACATGGATAGTTTCGATCTTATTGGAGGGATTTATGGATGCCATTAAAAATTAATCATGAAGAAGAAATGTACCACTGATTTCTAGTGATACCGTTGTTGTTGATGGAGAATAATCTATCGGGGGATTCGTCGAATCAGGCTGGAAGCGGCATGCCGGGAAATGGAATGAAACAGATGGGGATTTGTCGAAGTTACTGTCGTCGGGAGATGAATAGTTCCGTCGAAACGGCAAGAGAATGCAATCTGCCGCGGTAGGATTTGTGCCGGAAAATGCAATCTCTGATGAAATTGGTTGGAAATCTGCACAAAGGATATGATTTTCGCCGGAATATTGTTGGAAGATGAAATATCTATGATGGGAAGCACAATCTCATACAGAGAAGACTGGAAACTGCATTAGATGATCTGATTTTGGATGGAAATTCGCTGAAAACAAGTAGATCTTTGCCGGAAAATGTAAGAATGACCCGAATTGCATCTTCGAATTAGTCATATATGGTACAGAAAAGGAAGAGAGGCCAAAAAGACGGACATTCGTGTCTGGAGGAGGTGTCGCTGGTGCTGGTTGGTGCAGGTCGTCGCTGGGTCTGGTTGTTGCTTGAAGAAGAGGGTTGGGAAATGGGGATTGAGATCAGATTTCACGATTTGATGGAGACGAGCGCCGGATCTGGAGAACGCACAACAACAATGGCCACTGTTGGAAGAGATGGGACCTGCAGAACGCGAATGGCAGTGATGAGTTGCGGCTGGATGATGGGTTCAGATGTGTGGCTCTGATACCATGTCAACCCAAGAATTTGGAGAATTTTCCTTGAGTATTTTCTGTATTGTTTCAACCCAAAGGTGGGTTTAAATAGCCATTCTACAAGACTATACAAGGAAGCTTATTTAGAGCTTCTCCATACATAGTATATTACAACCCATGGCAACTCATATACAATATTCTCACACTATCCTTCAACGAGATGTTTGGCCTAAAATTTAAAATCCCAATAGGATGAGCTGATCTATTCAAAAGGATGACAACCCCAAGTGCAGGGTTGCGATATAGTTTTAACTCGGTGAGACCGAGATCGAATTCACAGGGAATGGGGAATACAACTTGGAACTAATCTAAAGGTAACGATTTATTTGGGTTTTTACGATTTATTTAGGTTTTTAATCCAACGAAGTAAAAAGGATTTTTAAACAAATAATAAAAATGCTAAGGATCTAGGAATCCACTTATAGCAATCATAATATCTTATATACTACTCCAACTTTTATAACTCAATTGGAATCGAAGTCCTATCCTGTCCAATCGAAAAATAATTCTATTGAACCAATCATCAACACCAATAAAAATATGAATTCAATT
Organism: Magnolia officinalis; assembly: GCA_021015155.1. Classification (NCBI taxonomy): domain Eukaryota; kingdom Viridiplantae; phylum Streptophyta; class Magnoliopsida; order Magnoliales; family Magnoliaceae; genus Magnolia; species Magnolia officinalis. The sequence continues at coordinate 56,010,961 of JAJHSJ010000007.1, forward strand.
GAATGATTCTCTCATGAAACACTCGGACATCAATCGCAGGGAATCAAGAGCGTTTAAAGCAACCTTAGGCGACAATAGATTAATCAATTATATAGATTGATTCATTCTCCAATTAAGAATTTTAATTGCTAAGCATCCAATGTAATCGAAGTCGACAATGGATCAAAGATGAAACATTACAAAAGCTTTAAAGTAAAATCCAAATATATTTTAATATACTAATCATCATTAAATACATTGTTATTGAATAAAATAAACTAAATATTGTAATTAACTACAAGCTTTATCCATTAGCCTTAGCTAAGAGATTAGCCTAGCATGGCTAAAATCCTAGAACAAAATAAAAGTAAAAGATTTACTAGAACTCGTGAAGAAATCGAAGTAAAAGAACATTGTCGGCGCTCCACCTAAGCCTTCTCTCTCTTTCCAAACCCCAGAAGATACTTAGGAATGTCCTAAACAACTCCTTAAATACATTAGGAACTCCAGCTTTCGCATCAACTTGAAAATTTTGCAAACCAACTTTGAATTTATGCAACCGCTCGCACTATTGATGGGTCTTCGTTGGCATCAAACTCCCATTGAACATTTGTCGATGGCATAGAATATCTCCTCAAGGGATCGAGTAGGAACATAGAAACTGTCCAGCAACGGTTTTTCAAAATTCAGAAGTCTATTGATGGCATAGAAACTCTTTCAATGGCAATGAGTAATGAGTCCAGCAACTAATTTTGAAAATTCCATAATTCCTCGATTTATGCTCGATGTCATTGACCTCCTATCGAAATTCGCTCGATGACATCGAACTCCCATCGATGGGATCGAAGGTATCTGAATTTCTTCTATTTGCAACTCCACTTCGGAACATCGATTTCCTTCCTTTTTGTACTTGGTTCCCTTGATCCTTTGGCACTTCAAATCCTCCTTCATGACATTGGAATCTTCAATGCTTCCTTGTGTCTTCTTTTGAACTCTAATTCCATCACTTTAAGCAAAATCACCTCGCATGCATAAAACATATGTAAGTATATCAAATTAACACTCAAATTCATGGAAAGCAAATGCAGTTGAGAGGATAAATATGCACTATTTGAGTCTCAACATGAGCTGCGAAGCCCAATAAGGAAAACTTTATGCAAGTTTGGAAAACAAATGTAACTCAAAGAAATCCATTTAAAACTAAAACTTATTAGAAAATAATAATATCAAAAATAAAATAAATGTTAAACTGTGCCGGTGATATTTACAATATCTAGTACGATTGGTTTCCTTGAACACCAGGGCCATCTTTACACCAGTTGGCCAAAATTCTCCCCAAAAACCCATCCGGCCATCTAAGGTGGCATATTGCAAATCAACCATGCTCATCCACTAACCATGAACAATGGGAAATCGATTCGTATGCCATAGGCTGGTTAGACCTGTCCCATTTGTCTGCCATAAGCGGGTCAAACCTCTACTCCATTGGCTTTTCCCTTGCTAACAACGATGAGGGTTCTAAATGGTACCGATTTGGGCTTTAGGGACTTTAATCCAAAGGTTTCAATTGCCCCACCTATTTACTGCTTTAGAGACTTTCAACCCAGGGGGCTCGAGTAGAGAAAGGTTTGATGATGATAATGTGAAGAAGGGAGGAAAATATTGAGAGAGAAGAAGAAGGAGAGTTTGGGAGAGATGTCGTGTTAGACTTGCTTGCCCTAACACATAATATTTTATTATAATAAAGCATATAGTACACCACAGGAGAAAAGGGAAGTGTGCACATGCACTTACTAACCACCAAACCACATACACAATACATAGCATTCTATACTCCTCCTCAAGTTAGAGCATAGATGTTGATCATGCCCAACTTGTCAAGAACACGATGAAGAGCATCTCGACTCAAGGACTTTGTAAGAACATCAGCAAGTTGATCCCCAGATCGAACAAAAGGAGTGATGATTTCCTTAGAAGCGACTTTCTCCCGAATAAAGTAACAGTCGACCTCAATATGTTTGGTTCTCTTGTGGAAAACTGGGTTACGAGCAATATGGATGGCCGCTTGGTTGTCACAGTGAAGAGGAACATGATCCGAAGGAGGATAGCCAAGTTCTTTAAGAAGGTTGCGAAGCCACACGAGTTCACACGTCGCATGAGCCATAACACGATATTCTGCTTCAGCCGAGGACCGAGCAACAACTGGCTGCTTTTTGCTCTTCCAAGTTATAAGATTGCCACCTAGGAAGGTACAAAAGCTGGATGTAGAGCGGCAATCAAAAGTACTACCTGCACAATCAGCATCGAAATATCCAGAAAGATGAAGATGACCATGGAACTGAAAGTGGAGGCCAAGACCCGGGGCTGATTTTAAATACCGAAGTATGCGGTAGACATCTGTGAGATGGGAAGTACGGGGAGCTTGCATGAATTGGCTAACAACCCCTACCGCAAATGAGAGATCTGGGCGAGTAATAGTCAGGTAAATAAGCCTGCCTACAAGTCGTCGATATATCTCGGGATCAGTAAGGAGAGCACCATCATCTGGTCGAAGCTTCTGTGAAGTATCCATGAGAGTGGTAGTAGGCTTGCACCCTAACATGCCGGTCTCCATGAGAAGATTGAGCGCATATTTTCGTTGTGACAAGACCAATCTGGATGATAAGCGAGCAACTTCAATTCCGAGGAAGTAGCGAAGAGGATCAAGATCCTTGATATCAAACTTGGTCTTCAAAAAATCTTTGACCTCCCTCATTCCAGCAGAATCACTACCGGACAGAACAATATCATCCACATAGACAATGAGAACCATGATGCCCATCGATCGTCGACATATAAAGAGAATGATTGGCATGACTACGAACAAAGCCAAACTCCAAGAGAGCCTGACTAAATTTTTCGAACCATGCACATGGGGATTGTTTGAGTCCATAAAGAGTATTCTTCAACCGACAGACAAGTGTAGGGTTGTGAGAAGCAACAAAGCCAGGAGGTTGATCCATGTAAACTTCCTCTGCAAGATCCCCATGGAGAAATGCATTTTTAGCATCAAGCGGAAGCAAGGGCCATGATAAATGAACGGCCAAGGAGAGCACAACGCGAATCGAATTAAGCTTAGCCACCGGAGAGAATGTCTCGAAGTAATCCGCACCATGAGTCTGTGTGTAACCCTTAGCAACAAGACGGGCTTTATAGCGATCAATTGAGCCGTTTGGAAGAAACTTGATCGTATAAACCCATCGACAGCCGACAAGTTTATGGCCTAAAGGAAGTGGCACAAGGTCCCAAGTATGATTCTTCTCAAGAGCAGACATTTCTTTTATCATTGCCTTCGTCCAATCAGGACTCTAAAGAGCATGTGAGAGAGATCTAGGAATAGTCTGTGATGAAAGGGAAGCTGCAAATGACTGAAATGACGGTGAAAGATGATCATATGAAATGAAATTACTAATGGGGTGTTGAGTACAAGATCGTGACCCTTTGCGCAAGGCAATGGGAAGATCTAAACTCGAGGTAGGAGAGTTACCTGAGCCAACATCTAAAGTGAGCGGAAGGGTGGATGGCTGAGCGTGTGAAGATTTATCTCGACGATGATACACTTGTAGAGGCTTAGGCACACCCATATCACCAACAGGATGCTGGATAGAGGGGAGATGAGTTTTTCCATGATCACTAGTAGAAAGAGGATAAGAGTCATACTCCCCCTGACTCGCAAGAGGATCACAGAGGGATCGACCGGGAGAGGAGAAAAGAAATATCCTCAAAGAAAGTTACATCGGCAGAGACATATTTCTTGCGAGTCAATGGGTCAAAGCATTTATTCCCTTTCTGACTCCGAGGATACCCTAGAAAGACACATTTAATTGCCTTGGGGCTAAGTTTATCATTACTCCCATCCAAAATTTAAACAAAGCATGTACAACCAAAAACTTTAGGTGATAGAGGAAATGGATTATCATGAGGATACAATAGAGTAAATGAAGATTTGTAAAACAGGATACGTGAGAGTATACGATTAATAAGAAAAGTAGCAGTTAGGAGAGCATCACCCCAAAAATGTTTAGGTAAATGCATACCAAGTAAAAGGGTGCGAGCAACGTCAAGAAGATGACGATTCTTTCGTTCTGCAATACCATTTTGTTGAGGTGTGCGAGCACAAATACCACGTTCCTGCAAGAAGGATAGAAAGGCAGTAGACATGTATTCCCCCCCATTATCAGAATTGAGGGATTTGATGGAACAATGAAATTGAGTGCACACTTCATGATAAAACACTTTAAACGCATCAAACACTTCACTTTTAGATTTCAAAAGATAAATCTAAGTCATGCGTGAATAATCATCAATAAAGGTAACAAAATATCTAAATCCAAAAGTCGAGGTAACCAGAGTTGGTCCCCAGACATCCGAGTGAACCAGAAGAAAAGGTTGAGATTTCCTCCCAGAAGAGATAGGAGGAAACGTAGCGCGATGATGTTTAGACAATTCACAAATATCATAGCATAATGGTTTAGTGACAGATAAGGAGGGAAACAAAAGTCTCAATCTAGCTATGGATAGGTGGCCTAAGCGGCAATGCCATCGAGTCATGGACTCTCGATCTAGAGAAAGGGAACTAGAAGCGGCAACGGGTGTATCATCGAGAAGATAAACGCCTCATCGCTCATGCCCCCCACCAATCACTCTCTTCGTCTGTAGGTCCTGAAACAAACAATAAGAAGGGAAGAAGGTAATGGAACAATTAAGTGATTTAGTAAGATAGTTAACAAACAATAAGTTTAATGGAAAATGAGGCACATGCAAGACTGCGGACAAGGACAAGGAAGAAGAGAGGGATGGAACTAATTCCAGAGATGGGAGATTGGGTTCCATCTGCGACTGTGACATACTGAGTGGGAGGAGAAGGAGAATAAGAAGAAAAGAATTGAAACTTACCAGTCATATGGGAGGATGCTCCAGAGTCGATGACCCAGGAGGTAGGAGAGGATGATACAAGAAGGCAAGTACCTGATTGGGCTGAAGCTGCGTGAGAAGGCTCAGGAATATCACGAATGTGAAGCCGGCTAAGGGCATCATATGCAGCCCGAGAAATGATAAGAGACTCCCTTGAAGTAGACTGCTCACCTGTCGGGGTGGAAGACTATGTCTCAGAAGTAACAGTGGATGCAACAAAAGCAGCGGCATACGTAGGACGACCATGTATCTGCCAGCAATAATCAACAGTGTGATTAGTTCCATTGCAATGTGAACAAATGCGGGGACCATCACGTCCTCGCCCACGTCCACCACAACCACGAAGACTGCGGCCGCCACAACTGTGATCTCCCTCGCAGCCTTTACCACGACCACCAAAACCAAAAATGCGCCTCGAACTCAAGGATGGTACCCAAAGACCAAGAGAGGACTGATCGCCAGCAAGATGTGCTGAACGCTCGGGTGGTACAAATGAATAAGAAGGAAGAGTAGAGACAGTAGCACGCTGACACATGGCATAGACTGTCGTCAATGGGGGAAGAGGATCCTGCATAACAACCTGATCTCGAACATGAAGATAATTAGAACTCAACCCAGTTAGGAACTGCATGATACGAGTATTATCCCACTGCTTATGAGCATGTTCGTGATCCTCTTTACATTTGGAAGGAAGAGGTTGATACATATCCAACTCATCCCACATACCCCGAAGCGTCGAATAGTAATCTTTTAAGGATCTTGAGTTTTGTTGGAACCGACTAATTTCTTGAATAAGCTGGAATACCTGTGAAAAATTCTAAGATTCCGAGAACATATCACGAAGCGTATCCCAAATGCCTTTAGCCGAGGATAAAAACATCACTGAGTGGCTAATCGAGGAATCCATACTATTCAACAACCATGCAATAACTTGATAATTCTCCTTTGTCCAAGACTTGTAAGTAACATCTGTAGAGCTTGGGGAATCATCCAAAATATATGACAACTTGTCATGGGCTCCTAAAAATACTTTTACAGATTGTGCCCATTGAAGATAGTTGTCACCATTCAACTTAGTGGAGGTAATCTGCAAGGGGTTGGATTCAAGAGAGCTTATGCCAAGAGATGAGGGCCCTTTTTCAGCCATAGGAGAGTCCAAGAGAGATAAATCTATGCCAAGAGAGCCCCTATGCCAAGTAAGATTGATTCAAACAACTCTCACTCAATCCTTCAAGATAATAAGAGATAAACCTCAAACAAATATCAATTATCCAAAAATACCATGAAACGCAGTAAAAAAAGCCCTAACCGAGTGAAAACGGCCCAGCCGCACATCCGTTTGAGGTTAAAAACCTCTCAAACAGTGATCTTAAGTAAAAAATCCACCATGGGTAGCTTGGGGGAAGATTTCGGTCCATCTTGAGCAAAGAAGCCAAAGAAAAGCTTACCGATTTGAGGTAGATCGAAGAAAAACGGAAGATGGGGTCGATTTTCGAATTTCTCTATTTCGCCCAAAATACTATGAAAGGGGATCCAATAAATTCTGAAAAAATCATGACAAATCTTCTAAAATCAAGATCTATCAAACCCCTAAACTTTTAGCTTAAACGGAGTCCATGTGTCCGTACAACGCTGACGTCAGCCATACGGCTACTGACGTCAGTAAGGTTCGCCTCTCAACTTGTTGGATGCGGAATGCCTAGATCTATGCTCTAATACCAAGTAGAGAAAGGTTTGATGATGATAATGTGAAGAAGAGAAGAAAATATTGAGAGAGAAGAAGGAGAGTTTGGTAGAGATGTTGTGTTAGGCTTGCTTGCCCTAACACATAATTTTTTATTATAATAAAGCATATATTACACCGCAGGAGAAAAGGGAAGTGTGCACATGCACTTACACTTACCACCAAACCACATACACAATACATAGCATTCTATAGCTCGATCGCCTCACCTATTTTTCTAGTATTTTATTTCCAGTTTATTGTTTCCTTGATATATGATTATCCTTTAAATCATTCTCTCAAAACATCCATGAGTGAAATATTTTCAATCATTCAAAACCACATTTAGCAGTAAGCTTTCTAAGTCGGTTCAAATGATACAATCCATGTGTAGACAAAGATGTGTACTAATAAAAAGATGAACTCAATGTTATATCCCTTGGATTAATCATGTAACAACATTCATTCCAACTAGTCCATTTTGTACCTTTTTATGGGTCCCAACACCTGTTTATCTTTTCCACGAATTTTCATCAGGATTGGCGGCTAGTTATTGGTTGCATTTCCAAGGTTTATTTTTACCATCTCTTAGATGAGATAGAATGGACCAACTCATCCAACCTTCGTGACATTTTGAACAGTCGCAACCCACCCATCTTTTGTGAATTGATTGGGCACTTAAACCCATTAATTCTTAAGAGACAATTGAAGGTCCAAGTTAGGAAGTTTTGGAGGCCATCCAATGATCCAGATTCATACAAGTTTTGTGGACCATTTGTAACTACAATTTTGGAAAATTTTGAGGTCATTAAATTGTCTAAAGATGGGTAAATTTGTGGACCTTTTTATGTTCCAAATGTGGGCATGTTTACGACCAATTCAAGAGTCCCAAATGGTAAGATTTGTGGTGATATCGATCCAACACACAAGAAAGAAATAAAAAATAGACACAAGCAAGAAATAGATGAAGTAAAAAAGGAAGATCAATTACTTTGATTGAAAATGGAGGTAATGATACATTATAGATGGCTTGGGTATTCACTCACCTAAGGTTGGGGATGCACCAACCCAAATATAAAGGTACTCATTCACTCTCAATGATCAAGAGATCTCACAGAAAAAGGAGAAATACACTAATGCATTTTTTTCCACTCACAAAACTATATTTATAGAGAGATGGAGGGAGATTCAATGGGGTGGGTAGGAGAGAGGGGAACATTAAATGGGGAGGGGCCCAAGGTGACCATTGGTATCTTCAAAGCCACACGTGAGTATGATGTGGTACTTCTTGGTGTACCAAGGGCTACATCAATTTCCTCATAAAAAGAACTCGAAGACGATTGGTCGCGGACTAGCATCTTCCGTACATGGTGCACATGTGATAGGAAGGTATGTAATTGTTAAAGAATCGGCCCTGCAAAAGCCCTTAATCTGGATTGAAATAAACAAGAGAAAAAAATTCCAAGCAACCACATAGAGAACACACGATTTTTTACATGGAAAACCCTTTGCGGGAAAAAACCACAGCACAAAGTGACAATCAATCTACTATTCAGAGAAGATTACAGGGATGCAGTGAACTTACAGCAAAAAACCCTAACTCTCTTCCCTTAGAGGCTCTCACAATACCAAAAAATAACTCAAAATTGTAACTCTCTCTTAACCCTAGTATAACTAACCCTATAAACCACCGTTTTAAGAGGGATATGTCAAAAATACCCCTCCAATAGTCCACTAACACTTGACCTTGTTAACATTGAAACATGGGTCGTATGGGCTCATAAAAGTAAATAAACCCATAGTGATTTTGGTGTCACAATTTTAACAATCTCTACCTTGATAGTAAATCACTTCCTTGCCTTACCAATATTCTTCTAAGCATCACCATCATTGCTTTGTGCACACTCCATCTCTATTCCTTTCTTGTCAAGCCCAGACAAGTAGAGCAAAACTTGAACTTCTCTGTAGGAATGACCTTTGTAAGCATGTCTGTTGAGTTCTCTGAATCTTCTCAAGAGTAACATCTCCTTCTTCTAGCATCTATCGGATAAAGTGATGAGGAACATCAATGTACTTGACTTGGGAGTGATATAACGAGTTCTTCATCAAATTAATCGTACTGTCACTGTTACAATGCACAGTCAAGGCTTCCTGTTGAAGCCCCCCAACTCATTCATTATCCCTTAAAGGGCTATACACGAATCGAGTTAGCTCAGTTAGCTCGCTCCACTCGACTCGACTCGGTTCGAAACTGAGTTCGAGCCGAGTCGAGCTGATTTTTTGAGCTCGAAGAAGTTTCCAATCAAGTTCGAGCTTGCCCGAGCTCGACTCGACTCTGATCGAACCCAACACGAATCGAACTCGGATTGAACCAGTTCGGTGACTCGGTTGCTTTGATATTGATGTTGCTCACCAACTATTTGATGAAATGACTCAACGAAGTGTTGGCTGGTGGCAAAGAAGGTATGTATCTGAAATAAATACCCTTTTTTCTTGATTTTGATGTTGCCTGAAATACTTGTAAAACCACTCCTGCTGTTTTACATACAGTGAGAATTTGAAGGTGTAGTCCATATGTTTGTGAAAATGTTGCACAGGCGAACTCGGCTCGATCTTGGCTCGAACTAGTCCGAGCTGCTGACCAAACTGAGCCGAGCTGGCCAGTCATGCTCGAGGAGCGAGCCGAGCCGAGTTCGAGCTGCGGTCAGCTTGTGGCCGAGCCGAGTCGAGCTGTGCCAAGCTCGACTCGGTTCGACTCTTGTACACCTCTAATCCCTTTCAACCTAACAGCTTCCTTGAATGCCTCAGTCACTGCCATGTATTCATCCTCGGTTGTTAAAAGTGTAACCACAGACTGAAGCTTCGATGTCCAATTGATAGCTCCACCTGCTAGCATAAACGAGTAACCGGAAGTAGACCTTTTATTGTCTACATTCCGTACATAATTTGAATCAACATAGCCTACAAGTCTCTCCTCTGAATTTCTGAAACACAAGACAGTTTGTCGTACCTCATATATACCAAATTAGCCATTTCACCGCTTCCCAATGTTGCTTGCCGATTTTTGACATCTATCTGCTCACAACACTAATATATATGAAATATCCAATCTTGTACAGACCATGGCATACATAAGACTGCCAGCTGTGCTCGAATAGGGCACACAAGACATACAACTTTTCTTCATTTGACATAGGACATAGTTATGAAGAAAGTCGAAAGTGAGCAACGTGGGGAGTGCTAACCGGTTTTGCCTTTTCCAGTCCGAACTTGAATAAAAGCTTCTCAAGATACTCCTCCTGAGACAACCATAGCTTGCTCTTCTCCCTGTCCTTATGTATATCAATGCCAAGAATCCTCTTCGCAATCCCCAGATCTTTCATTTCAAACGTCCGGGATAACTGAGCCTTTAACATGTTGATTTCAGACATGTTATGACTGGCAATAAGCATATGCTGCATATCATTAACATATAACACTAGAATGATGAATTCCCTATCACTTAGTACTCTAAAATAAACAATGATCAAATTCACTTCAAGTAAAACTCTATCTCAACATGAAAGAATCAAATTTCTTATACCATTGCTTAGGTGACTGTTTCAGGTCATATAATGACCTCTTCAACCCATAAATAAGATCCATCTTTACTTGCACCTTGAACCATTCCGGTTGCTTCATGTAAATCTGTTATTCTAATTCCCCATGTAGAAACGTAGTTTTAACATCCAACTATTCCAATTCCAGATTATAGTGGGCAAGCAGAGCCAATATTAAGTCTGATAGATACCTGCTTTACCATTGGGGAAATTTTTTTAAGTTGACACCTTCCTTCTGAGCATGTCCCTTTGCTACTAATCTGACCTTATACCTAACCAATTCCTTTCGAAATATCTACTTGCACCTGATCGTTTTCCTCCTAACAAGCAACTCAACTACCTCCCACATTTGATTTTTATATAGAGAATCCATCTCTTCATGCATAGTTGTCATCCACTTTTCTGCATCTTTATCTTCTAAAGTTTCCTGAAAAGTAGATAGACCCCCTCATTTGTAATGAGAGAAAATGCAACATTAGAGTCATTCATGTATCACAACGGTAACCTGTGATCCCTCAGTGGATTTCTCTTGACAGGTGGCGGCTCCACCTTTTCATGTACCTCAACTTGCAGCTCAAGTTACTCAAAGTGTCTCACCATTGTCTAATTCCATATCAACAATTGACTCTTTTTGCTCATCTTTCCGAAACAAGAAACCCTCATCAAATTTGACATCCCGACTAATAATGATATTTTGTGAAGCATGATTTAACAACCTGTAATCTCTCACGCCCATTACCATAGCCAACAAATGTGCACTTTTTTACTCTTTAGTCTAGCTTATCTTTTTGTAACGCCCTGAAAATAGGGGGTCAAGCATAGGCCCAACTCCCGAGTTCCAGCACATCACTTATGCAACACAATTAATGATGATTGAATGTTGTTCATGTTAGAACATTAAACATGAATGAGATTAAGCTAAATCAGTATATCATACTCCAGAGAATTGAATTACGTAAGCGGACGACTGTGACAGATAGATATAAAACATATAAGTTGTGGTATGTCTCCAGAGTATAAACATATCCCAAGTGAAATATTACAGGTATCGATTCAAAATACAAAATGTCAAAAATGTGATGGTCCTCTACGATGTATAAACCCTGAAGCCCTGTCGATCAGAACGGTCTATATAAAACCGCCTGAACACTGCATGTATGAGAATGCTTCCACGTCATCCTCAAAGTTGGGCTCCGCCTCGTAGGCTGCGCCATCATCTGAAACTACAACAGGGTCTGGTTGGTGTTTAAAACACCGTCCCAGAACGTGGGAGTGAGTGATCAACTCAGTGGAGCTATAAAGCAAAGGTTAACATGTTATCAATTCAGTCAAGCAGTAATGATAAAGCAATACAATCAAACATCCCTAAATACTTTAATGAATGTAAGGATGGTATGAAATAATGATGCATGCTCTCGCCTGTACTCCCTTTGCGATCTTCATCTAACAGTCGTGCATGTCAGTCGCTTCCTCAATGCTCTGCCCAATGCCAAACGGCACATGCAATGCGGTGCATGAGAATGATTACCCAGTTCTTATTAGTCCTTTTCATACAGCAGAATTGGGAAACTAAGGTACCTCCCTTATATCATTCCCAAACAAGGATCCATTCTAGGGTCGTCAGTCTTAGTAAATCTCATACGATGTTGCGGTTCTAGGTCGCTGCAAAGGGATTGTTACCTAATCGGTGCAGGCCTAGTTTATACTCTAGATGCTACGGAAGGTTCGTCGCCTATACGTAGATTCAGAGTGCGCTCGAGGTCACTACAAAGGGCTCGTCACCTGATTAGTGTAGGTCGACAGCTCGCATACAGTGTCCCATACCACCGTATTCGGCTCACGAGTCTGGGTTGCTCACTGGTCACTACGGGGAGGCTCGTCGCCCTAGCGTAGGCCGACAGCTCGACCACGGTGTCCCATACCACCATGTTTGGCTCATGAGTCTTAGCGGATCAAGGTACCAAGGTAACAGGGATTTCACTGGTGAGTTTGGTACCCTAGGTTCAAGCAGTAGTGTCCAAACATGGTTAACATAAATCAGGCCAATCGGGTTATTTGACGAGCTCGACTAGCACGAGCGCACATCGAGTTGATCAACACGAAGCGCATAAGCACTCCATGTGGCCTAACTACTGTCGCCAATCGATATACGACTCGGATTCATCAGGCGCGTCTCATGTGGCGGGATAAAGTCAGCCACTACTTCGAGGCCTGTTACCGATTGCCTGGACTATGTAATAGCCCCAAACACATTCAATTACAGCGATCTAGCATATGAGATACTCAAGCAGTAATGGAGCAATGATTTAAATCATACAATCAGTTGAGCATGTTATGAAGTACAACATAAACATGAATCCACACTTATGCATTTCTAGGTAAAGCAATGATTATGAAACAAGGCATATGGAGGAAATCGTACACATCATTAGAGTAGCTGAGAATCCTATCTCAACACCCATTTAAAGAACAATTTACAAGTATTTATTCATACAGACATGTTAATACAGGAGCATTTTCACACCGGGCTCGAGTGGGGTCGCTTGTGGGATGCAGGGGCACACTCGGGGTGGGTGCGGCCTACGGAGGAGGTATCGTGTTCGATACTCCTCACTGGGGGTGATTAATGCGCATTTCACACCAGGCCCAAGTGGGGTAGCCCGTGAGATGCGGGGACACACTCGGGGTGGGCGGCCCATGTGATTTGGGGCCTACGAAGGGGGTTCGGCTGAGGTCCTAAAAACCCATGAGATGTGGGGCCTGGGCTATGAGATAAAGGGATTAATTCGCCATACTTTAACAGTTCGAGCTTTTAGAGCAAATGGTTAATTGTCCTGCATCACATGTTTACAAACACTTAACATACACATTATATCATACATAGTATGTATTGGTTAGCATACGTATTAGGGCAAGTCCCTTCGTCAAAGGATTGCCGCCTACACAACAATCGCATAGCCACGATAGTTAGTCATGACGTACACTAACGCAAAGTTTATACTCATTTAGTCTTTTGCTCAAACACTTAGGCTACGCATTGTAACATACACAACGTATGTTAATATAACATGTATTAGGCTAATCCGTTCACCCAGAAGTTGATACACATGCATCTAGCATACATAGACAACAATTAATCATGGCAAGCACAAATCCGAATTTCATACGTATACGGTATTTTCTACAAATACGAGGAATATAATATATTCAACTTAGTTAACGTATAATTGAAAAAAGAAACGGACATCACTTTATGCATGTGAAATAGCACCTACGTCAAGAATAAACCATTAACCGACATTGAAAGCCTTGAAAACCATAATCTATATGTCTATAGTCCGCACCTTACGCCGATAAACACGTAATGGGGTCGTTTTAAACACGTAGTCTTTGTCACCGGCAGAATGACAACCTATAGCATGAACTAGGTTAGCTATTTTATCATTTCGCTATTTGAAACCCTAGAACGGATTAGGGTTAGGTTTTCTTACCTAAGAATGAAGTCAGAATCGCCGGAATAGCGATTTCGTAGTGATGGATAGGCACGCAGGATGGCAGGGATCGAATCCCAGGAGTGATTCCAACTTCTCTCTCACTTTCTCTCTCTTTACTCTCTTCTCTCTCCTAGGGTTTTTCCCAAATTCGTATGGAGTGAATGAGAGAGGGTTTAAGGTCCTTATATAGGCCTAAAACTGATGGGAATGGCCCCAGGGCCAAGGTATACTTAAGTTATAGCCAAAGGGCATCTATTTCAGCTCAACGGAGCACTTTCGGAGCCCCCCCTTGAGCCTAAGGTCGGACTTAAGCTCCCTGACCATGGATCTAGGTCGAGTTAAGTTTTCAATCCGATCGGATTTACAGATCGACCGTGGCGGACCAGTTTCCGTTCAACGGTCACAGAAACTCGATCAGGGCCACAAGTACACTGCCATGTATGAGAAATTTCTCCTAATCCGACGGTGTATTTGGGTTAGATTCTGACGGTCTGAATCCTTATATTCGGCCTGCAAGCGACAAGTCTCAGATGACTTAAATTTAGATTTTTATTTCTAAAATATCCACGTTTCTTACACACTTCACTCCGGGCTCAAGCGAATAGCTTCGGGACACTATCTGGACTTGATTTCCGAGGTGGTGGTCAAGTCCAGCAAGGCGGTCTTAATTATAAAATTTCGTAGTAATCGGACTTTCGACGTGCGGTCCAGATCCGATACGAAGTTTCAATGTGCTCCCGAGGGCAACTGGGTAATGAGCTTAATCCTAGATTTTAGGGTAACCTAGCGTCAATGATTCTGCAAGTTTTGGGTCTTGCAGATCGTATTTAAAGTGGATCAACCGGATTTCATAGCTAATCTAGTTTAACACTAGTTAATCCTCGTCTAATTCCAAAAGGGTTTGATCCTGAGTGATTTCTGCCTGAGGTGGTACTCGGGTCTTTGTACGGAATTTTCCGAGACGTTACACTCTCTCAATAGATGGTACATGAGAATTATCATCGCAACAAAAAATCCTCAAACCCGAGTAATCAATTTCCTGACGACTTCATACTTCCTCAATAATTTTACAATCAATATCTGTAGAGGGAAACCTATTCACCAGATAACAAGTTGTCAAAACAGCTTTAACCCAAAGCTATTTGCCCGACCTAGAATTGCTCAACATACTCCAAGCCCTTTTCAAAAATTTCTGGTTTAAGCGTTTAACACACCATTTTGCTCTGACGCGTGCCTCACTAAGTTGTGCCTGACTATTCCATCATTCTTACAATACTGATCAAATTCTCTTGAAGTAAATTCCCCACCGTTATCTGTCCTCAGAACTTTCACTTTCTGCCATTTCTGTTTTTTCAAGCATCACTTTCTATATCTTGAAAGTAGCAAACACATCAGATTTATGTTTCAA
Source organism: Magnolia officinalis (assembly GCA_021015155.1). Taxonomy (NCBI): domain Eukaryota; kingdom Viridiplantae; phylum Streptophyta; class Magnoliopsida; order Magnoliales; family Magnoliaceae; genus Magnolia; species Magnolia officinalis. The sequence continues at coordinate 56,026,117 of JAJHSJ010000007.1, forward strand.
AATATAAACCCAAACTTTCCTAGAGAAGTCATTTATAAATGTGGCAAAGTAAGACGATCATCCTCCAAAAACAACGGGTGACGACCCCCACACATCTGAATGCATGTAATTAAGCTACCCATTATTAATATGTTTATCGGTTTTAAAAGGTAGCCTCGGTTGTTTCCCATATATGCAATGCTCACATATATCAAAATCAAAAGCTTTTAAAATTAGGAATTAACTTATGATCGAGAACTACCTTCATACCCTGCTCGCACATGTGGCCTAGTCGCGCATGCCATAAACATGCTGATGTGGAATCCACTACAGACACTGCAACTCCACCGGATATGTATTTTCGATCAACTGGTAAAGATTACTGCTCCGTTGTACCTTCATTATTGTAAGAGTCCCCTTTGAAACCTTTAGGACACCATCATAAACGGTGAACTTGCAACCAATTGCATCTAGAGCTCTCAGAGAGATCAAATTCTTCTTCAAGTCCGGAAAGTGCCTCACATCTGTTAGAGTACACTCCACCCCATCAAACATCTTGATGCGAACCGAACTAATTCCAATAATCTTGCAGACATGATCATTGCCCATAAGAACTAGCCTACCATTATACTCGCTATATATAGTAAACCAACTCCGATGAGGACACATATGGTACGATGCCCTCGTATCCAAGATCCATTCCTAATAGAAATTCCTGATCTTGGTCACCAACAATACATCACAACCATCTAAGCCTTCACCGGATTCAACTGAATTAGCTTCCTTCGGTGAATCATCTAACTTCTCATCTCTCCATGCTTTGGGAAACTGACAGTCCTTTTTTAAATGTCCCATCCTCTGATAATTCCAACACTTCAACTTTCATTTGCCTTTTGACTTAGATTTAGATTGTGTCCTTTTCCTTCTCTCGCTCAGACGATCTTCCCGAGAAAATAACGCATCTGTAGAGGTGCCTTCATCTTTGCTTTGCTGGCGCATCTGCTTCGAATGAAGGGCTATGATGATGCTCTCGATGTTCAAAGTATCCCTACCATAACAAAGAGTATTAACCGGATACCCGAACGACTTAGGGAGAGATGTCAACAAAATTAGGGCTTTGTCTTCCTCCTCGATCTTCACTTCAACACTTGTCAACTTGCTAACTAGTTTGTTAAACGTGTTAATATTTTCAGATATATCCTCCCCCTTTACCATTTTTAGAGTATAAAATTGCGTCTTCAGAAGACGATTGTTGAGAGATTTTGTCATGTAAATACTCTCCAACTTCGCCCAAGCACAATTGAATTGTACTAATTGCCCTTTGATCCAGTTCATCACAATCTTCTTCCTTTACAGATTCCGGACAATGCACTTTCCCAAGGAGTGCATATTGCAGCCCTTGCTGAACTAGGAGAGCTTTCATCTTCAATCCTTATGGTTCAAAGTTATTTTTACACGTGAATTTTTTGTCTTGAACTTCATGTTCATTCTCCTTGACGTCATATTTCAAATCCAAACTAACCAACCTGGCTTTGATACACTTGTTGGAGAAATTGGCCTTACGGAAACACCTTAATCTGGATTGAAACAAACAAGAGAAAATGAAAAATCCAAGCAACCACACAGAGAACACACGATTTTTACATGAAAAAACCACGACACAAAGTGATGATCAATCTACTATTAAGAGAAAATTATAGGGATAGAGAGAACTTACAGAAAAAACCCTAGCTCTCTCCCCTTGGAGGCTCTTAAAACACTAAAAAACAACCCAAAACCATAACTCTCTCTTAACCCTACCATAACTAACCCTAAAAGCCACCCTTTCAAGTGGAAAATGTCAGAAATACCCCTCTTAGGGTCCACTAACACTTGAGCCTTGTTAGCATGTGAAACGTGAGTCATATGGGCTCATAAAAGTGAATAAACTCATAGTGATTTTGGTGTCACAATTTTAACAGTAATGTCATCATAAATAGTGAGAGTTGAAAATTTGGTCTCCAAAGAGATGTGGACAAGCTTCACTTGAAAGTGAAAGAGTACCATAAGCCTTACAAGATATCATGGTTTAAAAGGGATAAAAAGGTAAGCATTTTTAAGTGATGTCTCGTTTCTCATATTATTGAAAAATATATAAAGATGAAGTATGGTGTGACACGGTACCCATGGGTGCATGCCATTTGTTGCTGGGAAGGCCATGACAATATGATAGCAAATGGTCTATATCGATTTGGACATTCAAAGAAAACAAACCATGGCGAATTGTCAGACTACACCATCAACTACCAAAGGTATCATTTCGAACTCTAAGAGCGAGTTCTTTCAAAGAATTGGAGAATGATGCAGGCCAAATTCAAAGGGAAAGCTGGCCCATCAACCAGGTCCAAGCCTTGGTATTCGGCCCATTATTTCTAAACCAAGTGCATTCGTGATTCATGGCTTTGGGACCATGTTGCATGCATAGAAAATGGAAGAATTTGATATTTAAGTATGTCTTGGAAATGTGTTTTTGCATGGCTTAGAGGCTTGTATTTTGTCTTAGAAAGATGTAACATGCATTGGGAACCCATGGTTGCTATTATCAGATTTACGAGAGTGGTTGTAATTGGTCTATATAATGATCCATTAGCAATGAGAAAGATACCTCTTTTTGATTTCTACCCAAAAAACATATTGTTTCCTACAAAATTTCAGCAGAAGAGGGAGTTAAATGATTACTCTTCGGTTGTAAGTGATTCCAAACCACATCGGTCGAGTGATTTTCGGTCTATCGACAACTTGTCCAGTTTATCAGTAACTAGTAGTTGCAGAAATTTCAAGTTCTAACAGGTTTGCTGCTTGTGACATTTTTGGCATTTTGGCTAACAAATTATTTCTACAATTTTTCTAGTAATTTATTATCAAGTCTACTTTCATCTCACAAAATTTCATCCGATTTTGAGTTCTAAAACAATTATTAAAAATTTTGAAGTATAAGTTTCAAAACGTCCTAAAATCAGCTTCATTTGATTTTGAATTTTATTTTCTATTTATTTTTCCCTGAAACTATACTCATCGAGGTTTATTTTAGCTTTTGAATCACCACAATCGGAGTTGTATTCAATAAGATACAATATTTTGAAGTTACTATATTTAAGTTGTCTATTGCAACCGCATCAGGCTGCATCATGTGGTCCACTCCAGCAGTCCATAAATATATATATTTTTTATTTTTTTAGGATTATAAAATTGGACACCCCTATGGGCCATCCAATGATCCAATTTGTGAAAATTGTATGGACCGCCAAAAAGTATGAGTATGGACGGCATAGTGGCCTTCTCCCAGTCCAATCTTCGCAATTTTAGGGACCACTTCAATGGTCCAGTTTTGGACCTGCTTAGGAGCCATTACATGATCAAAATTTTCAGACAACTTTGAAGCCATAAAATGGGCAGATCTTCAGCCGTTTAATAGTCCAGATTTGTTTAATTTTCTGTGTAAAAAGACTACCCAGATTTGGATGGATCCCAGACCGATCATGGTCCAGTTTTGAGAGATTTTCTGGATCATCCAGACGTCAAATTTGGATCAGATTCTGGACTGATTAACGGTCCAGTTCTGGTCAGTTTTAAAGGCTTTTCGTAGTCCAGACATGTGGGCCATTTTCTGGTCCAAAGATCGACAGTTTGGTAGGCTGTTTCATGGTCCAACGTTGGACAGATTTTCATGATCGAGGTAGTGGACAGATTAAACGGACATCAGATCCAAATTGATTGATTTAATTACTTAAAATAGTGGACTAATTTGAAGGAATGGATGCATCAAATAATGGGTTAAATTTGCATGCTACAAACACACAATCAGTGGACAGATTTTAGGTCGATCATATGTCAAATTAACGGCCCAGACTGGATCTTCTCTGGACAGCGTTTTGGTTTTCTAATATCTGTCCAGATTGGACAGATTCTAATCCCATCTTGCTGTCCAGATTGTACAGAATTTTAGTCCTTTTTGTTCAGGTTGGACAGATTCTGGATGCCCACGTGATGGTCCTGATATGACCTTTCCACCATCCAATTCAGTGGCCCAGATTTGCAGCTTTTGGGCATCTAATTTATAGCCTCTTTTGGATAGTTTGGGCACTCATCATGTGGTGTAAAATCCTTGGATTCAGAAACCCATTTGCTTACTTCAATTTGAATAAAGTTTGAGCTCAATTTGAAAATTTGTGGCCTTCAATCGAATGGTCCAATTTGGACATATATATGGTTATCTAGAATACCTGTATGCAAATGGTCTATGATTGTACACAAAAGAAAGAAGATGAAGATATATATCTCAAAAGAATTAATTAAAAGAAAATTTAAAGTAAAAGAGTACAAGGTGTACATGTGCATGTGAAGTGTGTGTGTGTAGTGTGTGAGTAGTATATATGTAGTGTACATAGCATATGTTCAAGATGTGTGGTGTACATGTGTGATGCATGTCTACACTTGGCGAAATGTGTGTGGATGTGAAAAATACAAGTATATATGTAAGATGGACAATGGATGGATGATGCTTATGGATACTTATCTAGATATATGAACGGTCCCTACTCATGGCTCAGTGGTAGATAGGATGCGTTTCAACACTGAAGTCATGGGCATGTGGTGTGTGTAAAAAAAAAAAAATCTCTTTCAAAAAATTCTAGGTACATAAACAAATGAATGCTACCTTTAACAGTTGGATGTATGAATGGACGCTTTGGATTTCCTTAAAAAATTATAACACTAAAGTTGCTAGGGTCATTATGGATGGGCGCTTTGGATTTCCTAAAAAAAATTATAACACTAAAATTACTAGGGTCATCACAGACTTGATGCTGAGGAGTGACTTATTACAGGAAATTGGTATTTGCTCATTGGAAACTTGATTGATTGTCCCCGAGAGGTATCCACCGTCAATATCTTCATGCGGCATATGCTTTTGATATGATGAGGTCTATAGTAGTCATTTGTGGTCCTTGTGATGCAGGACATGAAAATTAAATATGATATGCAAGATTTCATGCTTAAGATCACGTTAGTTTAGAAACAATTACACAAATTCCATATCCCACATGAAAGTCCAAACATTCAATTAAGGGGAATCTATGCGGGTCCAGGCCTACACATGATAGGGCTGGATCAATAAAAATTATGAACCAAACGATACTCAAATATAAGAAATAATCATCCACACATGCATAGTAATCAGTCCCTAATCCAAGGGATTCAGAAATTCCAATTCGGGGAACCCTAGGGTAAGAAAATATGCATAAAATTGGATATTTGAGTAATTTACGGTTAGGTTTAGGGATTTTGGGTGAAAGCAGAGTGAAAGAGAGGAGAGAGACGAACCAGAGAAGTACCGCACGCGTATACAACAATAATGGCCCAGACGCACGTGCGTGTGATTCCAGCTGCACGTGTGAGGGGCCTACTATTCAGAAAAAGGCCACTTGGCCCTGGTCGGACAGGGATGGACTCCAAAACCCCCAAATCCCTGCTCGATCCGATGCACGGTTTGTGCGTGGTGCTCCGCCGAAGTTTCAGCCCTCCTATAGGGCCAGATTTTGAAATTCTGCTGTGGGGAGGAGAATTGCTGCAATAGATGATTGATTCGAAGTGTAGATGATGGGGTGAGATAAGAAGAAGGGATGGTATAAGATGGGTAGCAGAGATGACGATGGATGGGGGCGAATCAGGATAGATGTGGCTTCGCACCACAGTAGTTAGCCCTTCGAAGAAGGGAGGGCTTTGCACCCAATTAGGTTTTCATAACTCAAAAAGTAGGAAAATGCAGTAATTTTTATTAATCTTCATTGAATCAAAAGAACTATAAGGGATGCCTATTTATAAGGAAAACTCTATACCCCAAAACTCGCGCTATATGCGTAACCTATTACTTGGCGATGAAGTAAACTAAAATAAAAACCAATCAAAGAAATCTAAAGCGTTCACGATGTTCTAAGTAACATAAATAAGCAAAACTTAAAATATGAAATCAATTCGACTAGTGGGCCACGATCATGAGATCCCATGATGGGCTTTTCTTGACTATCGGGTCCACTCTTTTGAATTAAAACTTCGTCTTTTAGCTAGGAGGCGCTCCCTGGACGTCATCATCGTGCTAGATTGATGGTGGGGCCCTCCTTCATACATACGTGCGTAGGGGGGTGGTGTGCGTGCGCGTGTGCGCGTGATGTCCCCATCACCTTGGGTTGATATTTGTTTGCAAGCTTGTTGTAGGTTAATCTAGGGTGATCCAAACCCTTTAGGTGGTTCAAATCATGGGTTTTGAACTTTTTGAACCATTGACATAGGTAATTACAAGAATGCAAATTATTCTATGCTATTGTACCCTGAAATTTAGAATTGATAACTATTTTACTAGTTTTGATGACTTGCCCAATTCTAATAACCCGCCAAAACTGTTGATTTTTGTAAAATCAAGTAAGTTCAACTTGGCAAATGCAAGATTTTGAGCAATTTCAAGTCATGGCCTTGGGGATATCTACAATATGATTTTATGAGACAACTTAAGAAAGAGAGTTCTAACCAACATATTTTATATTTTCATGAAATACTGGTCTCAAAACTCTCTAAACACCTACCTCGGTATCTCAGCTAACGTGTATCACTCTCCTAAAATGGCGTAGCCCCAGGATCAACTCTTACCACAAGTGTTTGGTGAATGCCTTACTAAAAAATTTGTTAGTGGCACTAATATCACTTCTATAAGGCAAGTCATCCATCTACCTAGATCCAATATGAGATCACATGTTAGACATGTGTACCATGGAAAGGCAATGGTAATTTTTTTCATATATCTTTTTTTATTGATGAGCACTAATTCAAAGGAACATATGTTTGTTTTTTCTTCGTTAATTGTGTGTGGAAATTACAGAATAAATATGTTTAGTAGGTTATAAGGGTTGCTTATAGAATCTCTCTTGTGGGTCTATGGGAAAAGAATGAAGTAGACACAGTGGCCATCATGGCTAAGGGACACAATAACCCTAAATTCCATAATTACTTTATTGGGTTTGGGTGGCTTGAGATTAGTTTCGTGGTTATCATGTGTTATGGAACTAATGACGAGTTAGGTTGGATTAACCTCAATCATCGGGCACCTTGTTGCCATCTTCCACCACATGAGAATACGAGTGTTCACTTGCTTATGAATACTTGTCTTGGGCTCGATTGGACATTCTCATTGATGTATCGCATTAGGTCTCCCAATTGAAATTACCATCATACTTGGATTTTATTAACTTTCGTGTGTGTTAACTTTAACTAATCTGTAGACCTAAGGTCATGGGTGGACTTTATGTGTTGTGGGCCTTGGAACACCTTTTGAAATTACATTGGTGGCCGACACATGGGTGTTATTAATGGGATCACACATTCAGATGTGATAGAAACCTTGCATGCACTAATAAAGGCTCTAGTGGTCTTGTCGAGACTTAGTTGTGGATAGATCTTGTCAATCAGACCGTCTAGCAAGTATATTATAGTTGGCCAGTGCTCTCATTTTTTTCAAAAGGTTTCTTGATCAAACTTGATGGACTTTCAACAATTAGATTATTTAGTGGTTCACCACTTGTGTTTGCATGGGATATTTGGCCAAGGATAGACACCATAGATAGTAGAAGGATTCAGGTCAAGTTCAACACATGAATTGGTAGGATCAAAGACTTTGGTGTAGGGAATATACTGGTCTGCAGGGATGAGGACCGTCATATGGTGGTACTCCTAGTAAACCCCAAACTCCTCCTATATGGTAGATCCTATCCCCAAAGATGATAGTCATCAAGAAGTAGGAAAATCCCAAACACTCCCAACGGTCCTTCCTACTCTCAATCACATGTTTGGTAACTTTGGTGGACAACTATCATCTTTACCTCACGCCAGTAGCCCTTGGGTGTGAAAAGGCTTTCTAGGCATCCCCTTTATTAAATATGGTCTCAGCCATTGGTTTACATCTTTTGGAATTTTAATGTCATCTAGATAGGAAGTAGATCCTAATCACATAGAAATTAGTTAGGAAAAGTTTCAAGCTTTATCCAACTTTCTAAAAGCCCTAACGTCACATATGTTATAATCTCATTATTGTTGGAGGACATGTCTTGATGATTAGGGTGATTTGCTATTTCTAGAGTTGAGCTGTTGATGTTTCTTGCACAATCACATCATTAGAGTTATCAACAAAAAGAGAAAAGTTAGTTGATAAGATGTTAGGTGAAACAAATGGCTTTGTGTTTCTTTGAAATATTCTGCACTGCATTTATGAGTGTAGCAGCTCCGACATTGGGTGGTGGCTACATGTCTTAACTATATTGTAATTTGCTTCAAGATGAATTTGCTTCAACTGTCATGTACTGCTAACAATTTAGAGGATAGGCATCATCCATTGCATTGATAAATGAATACAAGTTAGTTGTACTTTGTCCTGTTTGATGATTGCTCTAATGCTTTATGTTTAGCTCAAGTGGTGGGCCTATCACGTGGTAGTCCCTGAGAGTAACACTTGAATTAAGATCTTATCCAGTGTTCGAAATATCGGTATCGCACTATGTATCGTACCCTTGGGATACAGATATGTATTGGTTATCGCAAGGGATATATCGTTTGTATTGCATAATTTATCGCACTTTTTGGGAAACATGGGGAAACATTGGGAAAATGGTTGAATTTTTTAATGCAACTTTGGGGATTGTTAAAAAAGCCCTTAATACACACTTTTAAATCATAACATCTCAAAAAAAAGATGCACATAATAATTTTCCTTTGTATAGGGTCCTAAGCTATGCAACGTTTAACTGAACTAATGTAACTATATTTAAATTGGATGCATGCTATTTATAAATATATCATAGTCATGTATGAAAACACAACCAATTCATTGAAAAGCAAAAAGAAGAACTGAAGAAGTAAAATTTGAGAAATATACATATCAACGATGGGGACTAGTTGTGGTCTAGACCCACATAGAGTTGCGCGGTGGCTCGTAATCATCATCTCCATCTCGACGGGGCTGGGCATAGTACTGCTGCTCCACGAATCGACAATATTGTACCCAGGTCATAGTAGAGTGGTACCAGTTAAGATACTCCTTGACATAATGTTGGTACTCATCCTCTCCGAACAGAATCAATACGCCCATCCGTGGGTACTGCGTAATCGTCACAGTCTCTGTAACTGATATGGATCTGGGAAGGGCACATATGAACTCCTTGGTATCCATATTGTTGGTCATATCCATGTTGTTGCTTATATCCCTGCCCATATGCAGAAGTGAACTCCTGACCATGGTTGAAAAATGATGTGCCGTAACTGTTGGTGTCACTCGTCGCATATCCACTAGGTCCATATCCATGCCCATACTGTGGCACAGAACTCGAGCTACTCTCCTGTGTTTGTGATCCAAATTCATGTTGTGGCCTGTAACTCGAGCTCCCCTCCCTCGTCCGTGATCTAAATCTAGAGCCACCTCGCCTGCCACGAACGCTTGTGTCCCTCATGCATTTTGCCAACGGCTCCTCAAAATCTGAAAGTTTATGAGTCTGCTTTTTCTGCAGTAACTTTTGACGCGTGTATGTCTTATTATAAACAAGACGGGGTTGTGGTTCTCCTGGACGAGAACCATAGTTAGGGTCCCGCGTGGAATGATCGAAATTCTCCTACCCAGTGAAAGGGCTAAGAGGCCTCTTATCTTGACTCCCACCCGCGTCGCCATCATCATCATCCTTACTGTCATTAGAGTTATCATCACCCTTATCGCCGCCATCATCATCACCGGACTCATTCCCCGCATCACTCTCTGACTCAGTCTTGATGTCAAACAATGTCTCCCCACCACGTGTCCCGCGTGATAGTTACTGCCGTGGGCTGCCCTCCGACCTCCTCGTCAATGGGTCGAACGCCTCGGCAGGAGACCTCTGCTGCTCCACATGTGCGTTAACATCAATCCCTTGTGTCTTTGCTTCCGCCGCAACATGTGGCTCTGGTCGCCCATCCGAGATATCCAAATCATCTAACCTAACCCACTGGTAAACTGGGTCATCCTCCACATCCTCAGCATATGCATGCTATCCGACCGTCATTAGGTCTAGTGAGTCTTCTCACGCTTTTCTTCTACCTTCCGTGCGGAGTAGCCTCTCTTGTAACTTCATATTGTAGTGACAATACACTAGCTTCTGAAGCCTCTCATACCTTAGTCTATTACGTTTATTTGTGTGGATGAGGGAGAATGTACTCCAATTCATTTCATAGGGTGACGAGGACACTGTCTGTGCAAGCACACAGACAGGCTTATATTTTGTATGTACGGATCACTAGATGAACAATGGATTTTACATTTACAGCATGTTTTACCCTACAGAGCTGTGACTGTTTTATTCTCAGCATATTTTCACTTCATACAGGTGTATATGAACATATCAAAAGGTCAGATGGAAAATAAATGACATGGTGGACCCTGAAGTGACGACACCAAGTTCTGTAGGGCCCACCATGATGTTTGTGTTGTATCCACACCGTCCATCCATTTGGAGATATCATTTTAGGCCATGAGAAAAAGAATGAGTCAGATCCAAAGCTCGAGTGGACCCCACCATAGAAAACAACGGAGAGAGTGACGCCCACTAATAAAAATTTCTAAGGGCCAGAAAAGTTTTCGATCAAGCTGAAATTTGTTTTTTTCCCTTCTTTCATGTCTGTCTTAACTTATAAACAGGTTAGATCTCAGATAAACATCATAGTGGACCTTAGGAAGGTTTCGACGGTGGGCGTCCCTCTCCCCACTGTTTTTTGTGGTGGGGTCCACTCCAGATTTGGATCTAACTCATTCTTTATCTCATGCCTTAAAATGATCTAGCCAAATGGATGGACGGTGTAGATACAACACATTCATCATGGTGGCCCCCACAGAATTTGGTGACATCACTTCAGTAGCCAGTCTGGCTATTCAACCTGTCAGTATCTAATCCGCGTCCTACAACTCTGCGCGGGGAGACGGACTACTCCCCCTGACACCAGCCCCGTGGCTGGTGGTCGGTGCTCTATGGGCCCCACCATAATGTATTTGTTTCATCCATTCTGTTCATCCATTTTTAAGGATCATTTTAGGGATTGATAGAAAAAATTATAGGGATATAAATCTCAGGTGGATCACACCACAGGAAAACAATAATGATTGGATATCCACCATTAAAATCCTCTTAAGGCCCACTGTACTGTTTATTTGACATCCAATCTGTTGATTGGGTCATAAAGACCCAGATGAAGGGAAAAAATAAATATCAGCTTGATCCAAAGCTTTTATGGCTCCCAAAACATTTTTAATGATCAACGTTCATTCAACACTATTTCCTGTAATGTGGTCCACTTTATATTTCGATATATCTCATTTTTTCTCTCATAACATAAAATGATCTATAAAAATAGATGGACAGCATGGATGAAATACATACATCATGGTGGGGCCCACAGAGCACCAACCACCAGCCATTGGCTGGTGGCAGGGGGAGTAGCCAATCCGTTTCCTCCATGCGGAAGCTGATTGCATAACCTAAGCGCATTGAGTAAACTCTGTGGGGCTGACCCTCATTCATGCATGTTATCCACTCCATCCATCCATTTTAATAGATAATTTTAGGGCTTTAGCCCAAAAATGAATTCTATCAAAATCTCACGTGGACCACACCAACGGAAACAATGTGAATTGAATTTCTATAGTTGAAAGGTTCTTGGGGGCCACGAAAGTTTTAGATCAAGATGATATTTGTGTTTTCCATTCGTCCATGTCCGATTGATCTTATTAACAGGTTGGATGACAAATAAACATCACTGTGGGCCTTAGAAAGGTTTCAGCGGTGGAAATTAATAGTTCCATTGTTTCCTGTGGTATGGTCCACTTGAGTTGTGGATAAGCTTCGATTTTGGGCTCAACACCTAAAATGATCAGTAAAAACGGATGGACGGCATGGATAAACCACGTGCAATCACGGTGGGCCCAACAGAGTTTACTTAGTACGATAAGAGCGTACTGAGTAACTCAGTACGCAATCCAATCACAAGCGACGTCACCACATCTGTATGATCAGCCCCTCATTGACAGGGCACAAGCGACGTCACCAAGTTACGTGGGTCCCACCATGATGTATTTTTTGTATCCACACCGTCCATGCATTTGAAGAGATCATTTTATGGCATGAGCCAAAAAATGGGTCAGATCCAGAGCTCGAGTGGACCCCACCACAGAAAACAATGGAGAGAGTGACGCCCACCATTACAAACTTATTGAGGGCCACAAGAGTTTTTGATCAAGATGATATTTGCCTAAATGTTTATGTCATGCCCTAAAATAATATTTCCAAATGAATGGATGGTGTGGATACGACACATACATTACCGTGGGAACCACTGAACTTGGTGACGTCACTTAAGTAAATGACCTCTGCGTAGTAACTCACTACGCTTACCATACTGATTAAGCTTTGTGACGTCCACCATGATTTATATATTTTATCTGATCCGTCCATCCATTTTACCAGATAATTTCAGGGCTTTAGCCCAAAAATAAAGCATATACAATGTTCAAATGGGCCACACCGTAGAAAACAGTTGAATTGAACATCTACCATTGAAAATTTCTTGAGGGCCACAGAAGTCTTGGATGATTGGATCAAGCTTATATTCGTATTTTCCCTTCATCCACGTCTGTATGATCTTATTAACGGTTTGGATGACCAATAAACATCATTGCAGGGCCGAGAAAGGTTTCAACGGTGGAAATCAGTATCACCACTGTTTCCTGTGGTTTGATCTTTTAATATTCGTAAATTTTGGGATCAAACCCTTAAACTAGATGGGAAAACGGATGGATGGCGTGGATAGACCACATACCTTAAAGGTGGGCCCAACTGAGTTTTTTGAGTACGATAAGAGCGAACTGAGTAACCCACCACGCAATCCGATCTCATTTTCACCCATCCGCGCCCCTCTCCTTCACTTTCCATCTCCTTCACGAACGCAAGGGTTCAGGAGCGACGTTCGCGGCGAAGATTCTCGTTCCGGAAGGAAGGGTTCCTCAATCGGGCTTGATTTCTCGTCGGAATCTTCGAGAAATCTCCATAGACACTCTCTAATCAGCAAAGAAAGATGGAAATTGAAAAAAATAGCGAGAAAAATCATCGAAGAAAGAAGGAAATCGTACTTACCTGTTGAATGGCCCACCTCCGATCACCAATCTTGGCTACAACATACAGGTACTCTCCAATTTCTCTTATTATTATTTTTTTAATTCAATTATTTTTTTGATTCTCCACAACCCTGCATCGGCTTTTTATGGTCGTTGTGGGTTGTTGGCTACAGTGGGACTCGTGATTCCCCTGCAATCGATTGAATATATATATATATTCCGGGGGTTATCGCGCGGGTTTCGTCTCGCTGGGGGGCGATAACGATAATATCGGCTGATAGTATCGATATTTTGAACACTGATCTTATCCAAATGCATCCTTTTGAGATGAGAGAATATGCCCATTCATTCAATTAATTATTTCAATACCAAAAGTTTTAAATGTAAAACCAAATGCATCCTTTTGAGATGAGAGAATATGCTCATTTATGTCAAATGGTTGTTTTGAATTCCATCTGCATCCGATGTTTTCTCTTAAAGTTTCACATTGATCTCCGCCTGCATATGCTGAACTGATTTTGATATAAAATTCTGCAGCTGTTGCTACTTCTTAGATAAGGCAAACACACTGGAGGATGCTGAGAAATTGATGTTGGATTTGTACTGTGAGAGAGCACAAATAAAGGATGGTCAAACTGTCCTTGATGTTGGATGCGGCTGGGGATCCCTTTCTTTGTACATTGCACAGAAGTATAATAACTGCAGTGTTACAGGGATCTGCAATTCCATGACACAAAAAGAACATATAGAGGAGTGTTGTAGGTAATTGCATGATTCATATAGTAGATTTATGAAGTTCATCATCTGAATTATTGTGTATGCACTTGTTTAACTAACATGTATTTTAGCTTTACTTATTTGAGAACTGTGACCCTCATTGAATTACTCATTCTCTATGCAGATACTCTACTCACCACCAAATTCATTTAGTATTCGGACAATTTTCATCGAGAAAATTAATTAGCATAATCTCTTACAAGGTAGTTTAAGTCTCAGAGTTAATATATTTTAAAAAAGATTTAAATGACTCAAATAGTTTTAGGATTTGGTTAGAAAATTCTTTGCTATATTCTTTCCATAATAAAATTAGATGATAAACTTGAAACCTCTTCATGGGAACAATGTGATTGTAAACCCTGTTTTTATTGAGTGATGATTTGAAAAGATTTGCAATTTTTTATGAATGACTAATATTTAGTTACTCAATTTATTACATATATTCGAAGAGGCTTGAAAGTGCTAGTGACATTGAATAAAGAAAAATATTGGTTGATTCTTGCATTTTTTGCAAATACATTAGATTGAAATGTTCACTGATTTCAACACTTTAGTGAATGTGATCTGGCATGGTACAAGTGAGGGATGGGACACAGCTGACATACAGCTTGACCATAAATGTATTATGAGGCATGCGCACTTGAATACATGCACAGAGTTTGCGAAATTCCAAACTATAGAAATCATGGGCCCCAAAGTAGATGGACCATATTCCTGGTTTCATATTGATTTGGTGAAACCAACCTCTTATGTTTGTTGATATTATATATCACTTGAGTACAATAATTAAAAAAAAGGACCCTATCCAACACCATATCATATCTTTGCCATAAAGTTATCGAAAGATTTTATAATCAGGAGGATTGTCATAGGTGTTGCTTCTCCTATTTGACACCTCTACTTGTATCTGGGTAAAGCAACACTGAAATTACCTACATATAGTTTGAAGATGATGATTAATAACCATTTTCATATTCAAATATCATCGTTAATAAATGTATAACCTGTTGTGTTTAGCTTTCATTATATTTTTTACGTATTTACACTGAAGATGCTTCTTTTCTATGATGCCCAACATTGATTCCTTTCCAATAGAACATGGTAACCGATGAGTTCTGATTGAGAATCAAGACCCAGGAATTAAGATAACTTCAAAAGGAGGGGCTGCAATTGTGCTAGAAAAATATTTCCGTCCATTTGGTGAATACTCAGTTTATATAGAGACTAAACAGGAGACAAAGTATATATTTTCCCCTCAAGATCCTTGAGAGAATGGATAAATACCTAGCTGAAATGGGAAATGCAATAAAGGAAAGAAGTATACAAAGTACCTGACAATGTATAACAATGGTAGAAAATAATATGTAATGGTTTGCAGGTACACATAATTATCTGTTTCACACTCCCCTGCAAATTGATGTGGAGGATCAAGGAGTATTAATTCTTGAACTAAGAAATTATGATATCTCGAGTCATTGCCTTTGAGAAGATATCTATTGACTAGGGATGAGAAGAAACATGAGAGAGACTAATGATCTTTCCAACTATTCCCAAATCGAATGAGAATCAAGCTCAATGTGTTTGGTGCATTCGTGAAAGATCCGATTTGAGGTGATATATACTACACCAATGTTATCTGGGTGAGAAGTAGGCTTAGTAAGACAAATCCCCATCTTAATTAGAAGTCATCAAATCCACTTGATCTCTGAATGCTGAAGGCATCAATTGATTCTCAAACCTGAGTTAAATACTTGTCTTTTTATTCTAATTCGTTGAATGTTCCATCTCGCTCATGTCTCTTCTCTTAATCATATATTCTGTTGCAAAAAGGGATACATTGAAGCAGGCCACTTCATGTCCTGGAAACGTGGATAGAATACCAAATGGTATAATCAAAAGATCCGTTGTCAAAGACTTGCAAAGAAATCACAATTATTCAAGTAGAGATCCATGACCAACGAATTTGATTCTATTAGGCAATGAAACCATGGTCCTATTATCTGTTTTCTGCCATCTAAACTTGTACGAATGGTTTCCCTAGGGAAAGCAATACATGCAAATTTCCAAGTTTTGTTTCTCTTTCTATATTTTTTCTAATGTTTAGTTTCTTCTAGTTCGGAAAACAATATAGTGAAAGTAAGAAAACCATTTCTGAAAATTCCACCAAATATAATCAAGACTTACACATCGTCATTGGCCAAGTAGTTTTAGTATCTCTTTCTTTTATCATTTTCAACAATCAAAATGTGTAAACTCAAGAATCTGGAGAATGTTTTTCTGTATTTCTTCAACCCAAATGTGGGTTTAAATAACCACTCTACAAGACTATACAAGGAAGCTTATTTAGAGCTTCTCTATACATAGTATGTTACAACTAATAACCCATACACAATCCCATATACACAATATTCTCACACCCCCCCTCAAATTGATGTGGGATAATGAGCCAACATCAGTTTGCCACGAAGAAACTTATGACGGGATGAGGTCATAGTTTTGGTGAATAAATCAGCAAGTTGTTGCTTTGATGTCACATGAGGAAGAGAAATGATTCCAGCTGTGTATTTTTCTCTCACAAAGTGGCAGTCAACTTCAATGTGTTTAGCGCACTCGTGAAATACTGGATTGGAAGCCAACCGAATCGCACTGAGATTGTCAGCATATAATGGAGTCGGCAAAGACAAATGAATCCCAAAATCTATCAACAATCCCTGGAACCAAGTAATTTCACTACATGCCTCTGCCATTGCACGGTATTCGGCTTCTGTGCTGGATCTAGATACCGTGGTTTGCTTCTTACACTTCTAGCTAGCCAATGATTGTCCCAAGAAAACACAATAGCCAATGGTGGACCGTCGTGAAATGGGACAACCTGCCCAGTCTGCATCAGAGTAAGCAGATAACTGTAGATCATGCGATGATGGAAAGAGAAGCACCTGATTGAGGGTACCTCGAAGGTATCAAATAATGCGACGAACTGCCGTCATATGCAATGTGCAAGGTGCCTCGACAAATTGGCTAACAACATAAACTGCATATGAGATATCAGGACGAGACATAATGAGATAGACTAATCTCCCCACCAGCTGCCTATAAGATATAATGTAATGCCCTGAAAATCGGGGGTCGAGCAAAGCTCTGCTCCCGAGTTCCAACGCATCACTTATGCAACATAGATAATGATGATTATGAAGAGTGCATGGAAACATGAATGGGATTAGACCAAAACAACATATCATACTCCAGAGACAGTTAAATTACGCAAGCGGAAGACTGTGATAGATATATAAGATATATAAATTGTTGTAAGTCTCCAGAGTATGAACATGTTACTAGGTTAAATGTAGACATGTATACACCAAAAATGAACAGAAGGAATATACTTGGGTGTTCCAAAAGAGCAAACTAAAGTGTAATGACATCTAATCAACAACCCTGTAACCCCGTCGATTAGAAGATGGTCTACATAGACTCGTCTGATAGCTGCATAAAGGAGAAACCCTCATCATCATAGAAGTCCGGCTCCGCTTCGCAAGCATCGCCATCATCTGAAACTCAAGCAGGGTCTGGTTGGTGTGTACAACACCGTCACGTAATGTGGGAGTGAGTGATCAACTCAGTGGAACAATAAAGCAAAGGTTAACATGTTATCAATTCAGTTAAGCAGTAATGATAAAGCAGTAAATCACACATCTCTAAGTACTCTTGTTAATGCAAGAATGGTATGAATGTATGATGAATGCCCTCGCCTACGCTCCCTCAGCGACTTCATCTCACGTTCGCGCATGAACAACACTGCCTCAGTGCTTGACCTGCTACGCCTGAACGCACGCGTAATGCGGTGCACGCATATGATTACCAAGTTCTTATTAGTCCTTTTCATACAGCAGGGTTAGGAAACTAAGGTACCTCCCTTATATCAATACCCAAACAATGATCCATTCTAGGGTCGTCAGTCCTAGTAAATCTCATACGATGTTGCGGTTCTAGGTCGCTGCAAAGGGCTCGTCGCCAAATCAGTGTAGGCCTAGTTTATACTCTTGTTGCTACGGAAGGGTTGTCGCCTCCACGTAGACTAAGAGTACGCTCGAGGTCACTACAAAGGGCACGTTTAGGGCTGTCAGGGCTGTTGCACGGAATCATTACACCACTCCCCCATCACCCATCACGGCTTTGTCATCAAAATAGTGTAGGCTGACAGCTCAAATACAGTGTCTCATACCACCGTATTCGGCTCACGAGCTGGGTTGCTCACTGGTCACTACGGGGAGGCTCGTCGCCCCAGTGTAGGCCGACAGCTCGACCACGGTGTCCCATACCACCATGTCCGGCTCATGAGTCTTAGCGGATCGAGGTACCAAGGTTAACGGGGTTTCACTGGTAAGTTTGGTACCTTAGGTTCAAGCAATAGCGTCCAAACATGGTGAACATACAATGGCCGATCGGGTTATTAGACAAGTTCGACTGGTACGAGCGTACGCTAAAGTAACCGACAAGGTACTACTATCGACAACCATCGTGCGACTCGGATTCATCGAACGTGTCTTTTATGGCGACATGACCTCAGCCACAAAATCAAGGCTTGTTACCGATTGCCTGGACTATACAATAGCCCCAATCACATTCAATTACAACAAAATATCCTAGAAGATAGTTAAAACAGTTATGAATCAAGATTGCAAATCATATAGTCAAAGGTCCAATAATGTCCGCTTTAAGGCTGCCAGGGCTGTTGCACGGAATCGTTACACCACTCCCCCATCACCCTTCACGGCTTTGTTTTTACATGTTATGGAATACAACTTAAACATGAATTTATACATATGCATTACATAGATAAATAGACATCATAATATACGGTACATGGAGGAAATCATACACATCGTTAGGGTAGTTGAGAATCCTATCTCAACGCACAATTAGAGAAGAATTTAGAAGCACTTACTCATACGAACATTTTTACATACACTTAGTCTGTACATTACATCATACATGGTATGTAGTAGATAGAATACGTATTAGGGCAAGTCCTTTCGTCAAAGGATTGCCGCCTATACAACAATCACATATCAACGATGGTTAGTCGTGGCATACACTAATGCATAGTTTATACTCACTTAGACATTTTCACAAACACTTAGGCTACAACTTGTACATACACGATGTATGATAATATAACAGGTATTAGGCTAATCTGTTCACCCAGAAGTTGATACACATGCATCTAACATACATAGACAGCAATTAATCATGGCAAGCACAAATCCGTATTTCATACGTATACGGTATTTTCTACAAATATGAGGAATACAGTATATTCAACATAGTAACGTATATCTGAAAAACGAAACGGACAGCACTTTGTACATGTGTAATAGCATCCACGTCAGTAATATATCATTAACTGACATTGAAAGCCTTGAAAACCATAACCTATACGTTTAAAGTCCGCACCTTATGCCGTAGAAGCGTAACGAATTCGTTTTAAACACTAGGTCTTTGTCAACGGCGGATTGGCAACCTATATCACGAGTTAAGTTAGCTATTTCGCTACTTGTAACAATTGAAACTCTAGAACAGATTAGGGTTAGGTTTTCTTACCTAAGAACAAAGTCAGAATCGTCGGTAGAGCGATACGGAAGAGTTGATTCAGCCCGTGGAATGATGGGATTGAATCCCAGGGATGAACTCCACCTCTCTCTCTCTTTCTCTCTCTTTCCTCTCTTCTCTCTCCTAGGGTTTCCCAAATTCGTATGGGATGAGAGAGTGAGGGCTTAAGGTCCTTATATAGGTCTAAAACTTATGGGAATAGCCCCAGGGCCAAAGTATACTTAGGTTATGTCCAAAGAGAGTCTATTTCAGCTCAACGGAGCACTTCCGGAGCCCTCCCTTGAGCCAAAGGTCGGACTTAAGCTCACTGACCTTGGATCTAGGTCGAGTTAAGTTTTCATTCCAGTCGGGTTCCCAGATCACACGTGGCGGACCAGTTTCAGTTCAACGGTCACCGAAACTCGATCAGGGTTACAAGTACACGGAACTGTGTATGAAATTTCTCCTGATCCGAGGGTGTATTTGGGTCAGATTCTGACAGTCTGATTGCTTACATCTGGCTCGCAAATGACAAGTCTCAGATTATTTAAATTCGAATTAATTTCTAAAGGAAACCACGTTTCTCACACTCTCCGCTCCAGGCTCAAGCGAATGGCTTCGGGACACTATCTGGACTTGATTTCCGACATGGTTGTCAAGCCCAGCAAGGCGGTGTTAATTATATAAGTTCGTAGAAATCGGACTTTCGACGTGCAGTCCTGATCTGATACGGAGTTTCAATGTGCTCCCGAGAACAACTGGGTAATGAGATTGATCCTAGATTTTAGGGTAACCTAGCGTCAATGATTCTACAAGTTTTGGGTCTTGCAGATCGTATTTAAAGTGATTAGTGCTGATTTCGCATGGAATCTAGTTTAGCGCTAAATTAATTCTCGTTTAGTTTCTAAAGGATTTGGTCCTATTTGATTTCTGCCTAAGGTGGTACTTGGACCTTTGTAGTTTGTATATAAAGTGATCTAAGCTATTAATACTTAACTAAATCACGCCCTAATTACAACAGAATAATGTCCTAGGACAGTTCTACGTCCATGGGCATCCAAAGAGAGAAGGTTTCCATCATCTTTCCCATACTTGACATTTAATTCTAGAGGAGTCTCATGGGTCTTGTTTGTTGCGCAGCACGGCAACAACGTAGTGAACCGAGATCCAATCTCCGGTCTCACCCACAAATGATAAACAGAAAGAAATATAATCTAGAAGTAGAATCAAAGCATACCAGACAAACCACAAGACAAGATATACGTGGAAAAACCCCAAACAAGGGTAAAAAACCACGGGCGCAAACTTCCACTATGAAGAAAACGAGATTACAAACAATACACTAACCTTTTCCTTTGGACGTATAGAGAAAATCCTTTGCCCACACTTTAGAATAACTCCCATAACCCTAGAAAAGCCCTAGGAACCCCTATTTATAGTTTAAGCAACTTCCCTTTCGCACCTCTTGCGAAACCGTCTCAAAAATCCGTAGTCCTTGCAAAATCTGGAAACAAATCTGCGTAACCTCGATTGGTTACGCTGCTCGACTGGTCGACCAAGGGCCTCGACCGGTCGAGCACCGTGGACCCAAAAAATCATAGCTTGCTGGACTTTGAGTCGAGCCAGCCCTCGACCGGTCGAGTGGGCCCCTCGACCGGTCGAGCAGCCCACTGGACTAGTTGAGTGGCGCTGCCCAGATGTGACTCCACATCTCAACAATCTCCCACTTAGAGACACATCGCCATAAACCTTCGTCTTCTACATCCGGAGTGCACCACCTCCCCGTCTTCAAGCATGAAGACCAATCAAAGCTGAACAGAGCTTCAACTTCTCCAGTGTGACTGCCTTGGTCAGCATATCCGCAGGATTCTCACTTGTATGAATCTTCTCCAGAGCAATCGATCCATCTTCCAGTATCGAACGTACGAAGTGATATTTGATGTCAATATGCTTGGTCCTTGAATGAAAGGCTGAATTCTTAGCCAAGTGTATTGCACTCTGACTGTCACTATACAGCTTGCTTCTTACCCAACTCTTCCATGAAACCTTGCATCCACACCATCTCCTTGCACGCTTCTATAGCTGCAACATATTCTGCTTCCGTCGTACTGATAGATACTATTTTCTGTAACCGAGAGACCCAACTAACTGCAGCACTACCCAGAGTAAAGACATAACTTGTAGTGCTTCTTCTGCTATCGATATCTCCTGCCAAATCTGAATCTATGTAGCCTTGTAGCTTGATTTCCAATCCACCATAGCACAACCCTATATCCACAGTACCTACCTGGTATCTGAGGATCCACTTCACAACTTCCCAATGTTCCTTCCCGGGGTTGTTCATGAACCTGCTAACAACTCCCACTGCTTGAGCAATGTCTGGCCTCGTGCTCACCATAGCATACATGAGACTCCCAATAGCTAACGCGTATGGGACTTTAGCCATGTAGTCCCGTTCCTCCTGCGTCTTTGCACCTTGCCCTTAAAAAGCTTGAAGTGGTTGGCTAATGGAGTGCTAACCGGCTTAGTAACTCATTTATTGAATCGATCAAATACCTTGGCTATGTACTCTACCTGTGACAAAACCAGTTTCTTGTTTTCCCTGTCACGCTTTATCCTCATGCCTAGGATTTGTTTTGCAGCTTCTAAATCCTTCATGGCAAATTCTCTAGACAGTTGTCTTTTGAGATCTGAGATGTCCTTCATGCTTGAACCGGCCACAAGCATATCATCAACGTACAAAAGAAGGATGATGTACGACGTATCAAACTTCTTCAAATAGCAACAGTGGTCTGCATGACATCTCCTAAAACCGTTTCCCGACATGAAACTGTCGAACTTCTTGTACCACTGCCTCGGGGCCTGCTTCAGGTCATATAGACTCTTCTTCAGTCTACACACATTGTTCTCCTTTCCTGGTGCTACGTATCCTGTAGGCTGATGCATATATATCTCTTCTTCAAGGTCCCCATGAAGAAAGGCTGTCTTAACATCTAGCTGCTCTAGATGTAAGTCTTCTGTAGCTACTATACTTAAGACCATACGAATTGTAGACATTTTTACCACTGGTGAAAATATTTCGGTGAAGTCGATACCTGCCTTTTGTTGGGACCCTTTCACAACCAATCTATCCTTGTACTGTTTTGAACCGTCATGCTCATCCAGTTTGTAAACCCACTTGTTATGAAGAGCTTTCTTACCCTTAGGTAGAGTGACTAGCTCCCATATACGATTTGACTCAAGAGAGTCCATCTCATCATCAATGGCCTGCTCCCACTTAACTCGTGTATCTGACTGTAATGCCTCTTCAAATCACTCTAGTTCACCACTATCTGTCAGCAGTAGATAATGTAAGGAGGGTGAGTATCAGACCGTGGGTCTCTTTTCCTGAGTAGACCTCCTCACAACCGGTGTCTGTGGCTTTGCCTCATAATGCTCCTGTGCATGATCATCCTGTGGCGCTGTAATACCCGTGTCCGGTAACTCTTCCAACTCTACGAATTCTTTCTCCTTGGCCTTATTTTGCTGCACACTATCCTTATGCATCACTTTTTCATTGAAGACTACATCTTTGCTTCTGATGATTTTCTTGTTTTCTGTATCCCAAAATCTGTAGCCAAAATTATGCTCCCCGTAGCCTATAAACGTGCACCTCCTGGACTTCGCATCTAGCTTATTTTTGTGCTCTGCGTTAATATGAACATATGAAGTGCAACCGAACATTGAGATGTGCAAGGTTCACTTCTTTCTTGGTCCACCTTTCTTCTGGTAGCCCACCATCCAATGGTGCCGAGGGACTTCTATCGATGAGATATGCGGCAGTATTCATAGCATCTGCCCAAAACGTCTTGGGCAACCCTGTATGTAGTCTCATGCTCCTGGTGCGCTCAAGGATGGTCCTGTGAATACGCTCAGCCACACCGTTCTGCTGTGGTGTCCCTGGAATTGTTTTCTGATGTTTGATTCCATTTGCTGCACAATACTCCTCAAATCTCTTATCACAGTATTCTCCCCCATTATCTGATTTGAGACATTTTACTATTTTACCTGTCTCATTTTCTACCATTACTTTCCACTTCTTAAATACATCAAATACATCAAATACATTAGATTTATGCTTTAAGAAATAGACCACAGTTTTCTACTAGCATCTTCAATAAAAGAAATAAAATAACGTGGGCCACCAAGAGATAATACCTGTGCCGGTCCCCACACATTAGTGTGTACAAGCTCCAACAGATGTGTATGGAGCGCGTCTTATTTTCTTGAAACTTTCCCTCTTCTGCTTGCCATACACGTAGTCCTCGTAGAATTCCAAGTCAATAGACTTCAGCCCTGGTAGCTTTTCTTTTGACAATAGCACTTTCATCCATTTCTCACTCATATGACCCAACCTCTGATGCCATAATTGCCCATTCGCTCCATTTGATGTGACTGCAAGTGAACTATACGATCCTGAAGTCACGTACAAAGTTCCTTCTTGCCTCGAGATATCACCAAAGCACCTTTTGTGATCTTCCAGGAATCACTAGTGAATGTCATCACATATCCGGTATCGGCCAACTGCCCCACTGAGATCAAATTCGTTTCAAAATCGGTACATGTCTGACATCCTTCAATTTCAAAACCGTTTCGTCTTTTTGATTTATATGAATGTCACTTTCCAACAATACTGCATGACTCATCATCACCCAGGTAGACTCTCCCGAAGTCACCTGTCACATAATCACGCAGAACTTCCTTATACAAAGTGGCATGAAACGAAGCACCTGAGTATATGACCTAAGACTCATTCCTCGCATTAAGAGACAAGATCAACGCCTCTGTGTCACTCTCCTCAGATAGATTCATTGAATCCTTCCTGCCTTGAGAGCTTCCTTTTTGTTTCTTACGCGCCCTGCAATCACGTTTCATGTGCCCCTTCTTGCCGCAATGCCAACACCCGTCTTTGTCTTTCGGTCCCTTGGACTTCTTTCTCGACTTAGAACGTTCGTGTTTATTGCCTCCTTTGTTCAGCGATCTTCCTCTTCCTTCAACGTTTATAGCATTCCCTGAATCCTCTGAAACTCCTGATGCCTTTCTTCTAGATTCTTCGCTGAGAATTAGACCGGCCATATCATCAAATTTCAGCTTTGACGACCCTGAAGAATTGCTCACAGCAATCACCAAACCATCCCAACTATCTGGCAAACTAGACAAGATCAATAACGCCTTGACCTCGTCCTAAAAAACAATGCCAACGGATTCCAACTGGCTCGTGACTATATTGAACTCGTTTAGATGTTCAGTCACGCTCTCACCATCTAACATCTTCATGTTGAATAGCTATTTCATAAGATGAACCTTATTGGATGCTGAGGGTTTTTCATACATTGTAGCTAAGGCTTCCATTAATTCTTTTGTGGTCTTTACCTTGGATATATTGAAGGCGACGCTCTTAGACAAAGAGAGTCGGATCGTTCCTAAAGCCTTCCGATCCAATAAAGGCCATTCATCATCTGTCATCTTTTCTGGTTTTTTCTCTTTTCCTCCTAGAGGAATATAGAGGTCCTTCTGATACAGATAATCCTCCATCTGCATCTTCCAGAAAGCAAAGTTTAAACCATCAAATTTCTCAATTCTAGTCTTTCCTTCTTCCGTCATCGCTCCCAATAGAACTAAACCAATAGATCTGATACCAGTTGTTGCGCAGCACACCAACAACGCAGTGAACCGAGATCCAATCTCCGGTCTCACCCACAAACGATAAACAGAAAGAAATATAATCTAGAAGTAGAATCAAAGCATACCAGACAAACCACAAGACAAGATATACGTGGAAAAACCCAAACAAGGGTAAAAAACCATGGGTGCAAACTTCCACTATGAAGAAAACGAGATTACAAACAATATACTAACCTTTTCCCTTAGATGTATAGAGAAAACCCTTTGCCCATACTTTAGAATAACTCCCATAACCCTAGAAGAGCCCTAGGGAGCTCTATTTATAGTTTAGGCAACTTCCCTTTCGCACCTCTTGCTAAACCGTCTCAAAAATCCGCAGTCCGTGCAAAATCTAGAAACGAATCTGCGTAACCTCGACTGGTTGAACAGGCTACTCGACTGGTCGAACAAGGGCCTCGACCAGTCGAACACCGCGGACCTAAAAAATCATAGCTCGCTGGACTTTGAGTCGAGCCAGCCCTCGACCGGTCAAGCAGCCCACTCGACTGGTCGAGTGGCACTGCCTAGATGTGACTCCACATCTCAACATTGTTATCTGTAAGGTTTGCTAGCTTGATCAAATCACATGTATACTTCTGTTGACTCATGAGATAACCCTGAGTATTACAAGAGATTTCAAGACGCAAAAAATATGTTAACGGCCCCGTATCTTTCATATGAAATGAGGAGTGAAGTAAGGATTTGAGATCGACAATTCCTTGAGTATCACTTCCTGTGATGAGAATATCATTGACGTAGACCAATAAAGCAATAAGACCTGAATTAGACTTGAGAATAAACAGTGATGAGTCATATTGGTTTTGAGAATAGCCTGCTATGGTTAACACCCATGGAATTTTTCAAACCATGCTCTTGGTACTTGTTTGAGTCCATATAAAGCTTTAGATAGCTTGCAAACTAAGCGTGGATCCTTGGACTTATAACCAGGAGGTTGCTTCAAGTAAACTTCTTCTTTGAGATTCCCATGGAGGAAAGCATTCTTGACATCGAGTTGACTGAGTTTCCAACCTTTAGAAGAACTTATAGCGATCAAGGAACGGACTGTTTTCATTTTTCCCATTGGAGCAAATGTCTCATCATAATCAACTCCATACTCTTGTTTATAGCCCTGGGCCACTAGCCGAGCTTTGTATCAATCTAAGATCCCATCAGATTCTAATTTTACAGTATATACCCATTTGCTGCCGATCACTTGCTTCCCCTCAGGTAACGGAACCAGCGTCCAAGTAGCATTCTTCTCGAGTGCTTGAATCTCATCATCTATGGCCTTTACCCAACACGGTTGTGTATATGCCTGAGAATAAGAAGTAGGTACAACCAAAGAATCTAATCCAGAAAACAAAGCATGTTGAAAGGCAAAAAGATTTGATCGATAGGAAGGAACAGATGGATGATTGGAATGACGTAATTGGATCGTAGTGGAAAGTGGGACACTTACCTGTGCTGTAGGAGAAGAGGACATCTGATTGGAAGCAGGAGCAGCTGAGGGAGAGGACCCAAGAGAGATAGGCTTCACATGATGTTAGTAGACCTGCAAAGGAGGAGTGGGAGAAGGAGGTAGAGAATGACTTTCTTTAAATGATGACATATGAGAAATGGAAGATGGAATAACGG
Source organism: Magnolia officinalis (assembly GCA_021015155.1). NCBI lineage: Eukaryota > Viridiplantae > Streptophyta > Magnoliopsida > Magnoliales > Magnoliaceae > Magnolia > Magnolia officinalis. Next base: position 56,053,007 of record JAJHSJ010000007.1, read on the forward strand.
TAACTGAAGGAGATCATGGACAACTTTTTAGTATAGTAAATTTTCAAAAAATGTGACATGTCTAAACACATGAACACGATGAGCACATGGATCATAACAACGATACCCTTTCTGATGCTTCCCATATCCAAGAAATACACATTTAGCTACCCTGGGATTGAGTTTATCCTGTTCTCGTTCTGGAAGATGAACAAAAGCAATGCATCCAAACACTCTTAATCGACTATAGTCTGGATCTTTATCATGAAGGAAGAACGTGGGAGTTTTCCGGTTGGCCAATACACTGGAAGGTAATCTATTGATCAGATACATAGCTGTTGATTTTGCTTCATTCATATGAAATTTTGGAACACGTGCATATTCCATCATGGTACTTGCTACCTCAGTAATGTGCCGATTCTTTCGTTCTGCTACTCCATTCTACTTCGGTGTGTAAGGACATGTTCGCTGATGTATAGTACCATTTGAACTTAGAAAAGTCTCAAACTTGGAAGACATATATTCTCCCCTAGAGTCAGACCATATATGAGGAAAATTGTCTGTAACATGAGAATGCTTCAGACTTGTGCTTCATGAAATAAATCCAAGTGTGCCTTGAAAAGTCATCCACAAAGATGATGTAATACAACGAACCACTATGAGCCATGTGGGAGATGGACCCCAAACATCAGTATGAACGAGATCAAACAGATTCTGAGTACGAGAGTTACTCAATGAAAATGGCAATGCAACAGATTTACACACTTTGCAACTAACACAATTCATATCAATGGAAATGAGACTAATATTGATTTCATCATTTAAAAGACTAGATCTAAATCAGAAAAGCATATTTTTAGAATTTGGATGCCCTAAATGACTATGCCAAAGTTTCCAGCATTTATTAGCAAAAGAAATATCATGAGAAGATGGAAAAAAGAAACAATGCGTTGAGACAACTTCGGGATCGAACTCCAAAGTAAATAACCTTCCTCTCTTATGACCCTTCCCAATCAGCTTCCCTGTTTCCAGATCCTGTATGAAACAACCATACTGAGAAAACAAAAATAAACAGTTATTTTCTACTAGTTGAGCAACCGAAATCAAGTTAGCAGATAATTTAGGAACATAAAACACTTTACGAAGGAAGAAATTGTGAGATGATGAAGGTGAGACTTTCAAGGACCCGATATGAGAGATAGGTAAATGGTTCCCATCCGCAGTGTAGATGGAACCCATTCCTTTATAGGGGACACAATCAGTTAGACAAGAAGGGTTACCAACCATATGATTAGATGCCCCTGAGTCAATATACCAAAGATTTAGAGGATCAATATTACCTATTGAACCTAAAGAACCCATCGCGTGAAGGATTTGCTGAATTTGTTCTGGGGAAAGTAGAGTAGGCTGCACTGATGGGGCCATAGATGAAGAGTCAAGCTTTTTAGTAGAGGGAGCTAGAAATGCACGTTCATGTCACTGGTAGTGAGGAGATGGGGGAGGGCAAATCGGGCAATTGGCTATATCATGTCCTTCTTGTTTGCAGTAGCGACAAAACATAGTACTTGGTTCAGAGGGTTTCAGATTTGCTTTCTTGTTAGGACAACGAATAGCCACATGACCAAATCCATTACATTCAAAACATTTAACTTTCGACGGTCTCGTGACTTTCCTGAATAATTGCGAGTAATGAAGGCAACATCAGGAACAACCTTGCTCCTGGAAGCAAAGGTTTTCAAACATGTCTCTTCTGCCATCGAATCAGATAGAGCTGCCTCAAGAGATGGAAGTTGAGGCTGGTTCATCAGAGCGGCTCGGGTTGGTTCAAACTCCGGACGGAGTTTATACAGAAATTGCATCAATTTACTTGTGTCGCAAAGTATCTTTACTGTTTCTACCGCCACAGCGGGGATAACTGGATCCAGAAGTTGAATCTCATGCCAAAGGGATGTAAGTTTAGAATAGAAATCTTATATACTCAGAGCTCCTTGTTCTAATTTTGACAGCTTATACTCTACTTGATAGCGACCGGCATGATTTGATTGTTGATAACACATTTTCAAGTAAGCCTATATTTCGGATGCAGTCTTGAATGACATGAGGTTAATTGCATTGTTGGTCTCAACACTGTTAAGGATCCAAGTAACCACCTTCGAATTATTTGTGGTTCAAGATAGGAGTTCCTTTTCATCTTTTGGTTTGCCCGTAGAACCATCTAATAGCCGTAGAGGCTCTTTCCTGCTAAAAAATGCTTGAATCGAAATTGCCACAAGGAAAAACTTTTCCCATCCAACCGAACATAGATAGTTTCTATCTTATCGAAGGGATTCATAGATGCCATAAGAAAGAAAAACCATGAAGAAGAAATGTACCATTGATTTCTGGGTGAGCAGGACCGGGTCTGACGAGCAGAGGTAGAGCCGCTGTCGTCGATGGAGAATAATTGACTTGATGGGTTCAACATATCTCAGATCAATGGATCCAGATGTGAAGATAGAGGTAGCGAGCCAGAGATGGGTTTCAATGGATCTAAGAAATTGGGAGCTGTTGCTGAATCTGCTGCAATGGATCTGGAGGGGCCGCTGAAATTGATGGGGGCCACTAGAATCGATGAGGGGGGCTGCCGGAATCGATGAGGGGGGCCGCCGGAATCGATGAGGGCCGATGGAATCTCGATGGAGGCTGTCGGAATCGATGGGGCTTGCCGGAATCTCGATGGGGGGCCGCTGGACTCTCGATGTGGGAGCGCCATAATCGATGATGGGCCGCCAGAATCAATGGAGGAGCGCCGGTTGTGCGGCAGATTCAGAAACCTCGCTCTGATACCATGTCAAACATGTTAGACAGGCCACATGCCTTGCCTTGTATAGCTGATTCTATAGATAGGCAATGTACAAATAGAAGATTTTGTATTTATCATTTTACCTTGTATAGTCGTTGTAGAACTCTATAAATTCAACCCTTTAGGGTTGTCTCATATACAGAAAAGAAAAGGAGAATCATTTTCCTCAAAACCTTCATTGTTTTGCTTTGTTTTCATGGTATCAGAGCCATACCGATCCTAATCCGGCATCTTCTTCATCACCGGCACCACCGTCTGTCAAATCCAGCACTCCCCTGTTAGATCCGGCTCTTCCTCTGTCAGATCTGGCCCTCACGAAGCTCGTCCGATCGTCCCAAGATTTATCCGCACCAAGCTCTGTACACACCAAGCTCTGTTCGATCGTCCCAGGCCTGTTCACAAGCCCCTGCTACACGTCCCCTGCGCACGATCCTGTGCACGCACCTGCTACACGTCCCCTGCTACACGATCCTGTGCACGCACCTGCTACACCTGCTACGCTCCTGCTGCGTCAATAGCTCCGTCCGACTAGCCCCAGGCCTGTCCGATCGTACCCCAGGCTCCTCCGATCGTCCCCAGGTGCGCACATCCTTGCTGCGCACGCCCTGCTACTGTCTGCTGCATCAATAGTCCTGTCTGGCCCTGCATCTGGCCCTGTTATTGCTGCTATTGCTATTGTGCACGCCCCTGCTACCTCCTGCTGCAAGGTACCTTCTTCTTTGGCGTGGTTTATATCATTCCCTAACTATGGACAAAGACTCCCGTACAGAGGCCCCACGATGTAGTTTCGATGGCACCAACTACAATTTATGGGCCATCCACTTTCAAAGTTTTCTCAAGGGTCGAGGTTTGTGGGGACTAATTGATGGATCTGTTACTATCCCCACTTCCACCGATGTCGACAAAATAACTGATTGGGAAATGAAAAATGGACAGATCATTACCTCGATTCTTGATTCGGTCGATCAATCAATAGCTATTGGCCTCACGCCACATCGCATTGCTAAGGCTATGTGGGATCATTTCTAGACAATATATCAACAGAGTAATACGACTCGGTTATACCGTTTGGAACAAGATCTGGTTCACCTTACTCAGGGTGACAAAAGTATTCAAACTTTCTACTCTACAATGGTTACAATTTGGATAGAGATGGCTATGATGGATCCAAAATTCCCAAATGACTTTAAAATCTTTCACACAATGCGCGAGAGTGCGCAAGTTAGACAGTTTCTTATGAAAATGCGTCTGGAATTTGAGCATTGCAGGGCTGCTCTTCTGAATCGTATCCCAACTCCATCAATGAATTCAGTTATTAATGATTTATTAGCTGAGGAACAACGATTACAGGTCCTCTCTTAGGGGGCATCTCAGGGACCATCTGACCTGACACTTACTGTATCCACCTTTGCACCAAACCGTGGTTCCACTACTTGTTGCGGCTGTAACAAAGTAGGACATGTCGTCACTCAGTACAAAGATTGGTGCGTGTATTGTCAAAGGACTGGTCATGGTATTCAGGACTGTCGTTCACGTGCCTACGCATCCTCATTCGGCTGTGGACGTGGTGGTCGAGGTCGTGGCCGTGGTCGTACTCTTTCTGCTACTTTTGTGACTACTTCTTTCGAGCCTTCTGTTAGTGATACTGCATCCACTGGTTCTGTTGAAGGTCTTTCCTCACCTTTAACTCCTGCGATGCTCCAGCAGATTGTGCAGGCCCTTTCTGCGGCCGGTATATTAGGTATCACCTCATCTTCTCCACGGTTCTTCGATTTCGGTGCTTCAAATCATATGACTGGTGATGTATCACATCTCTACAATACTCGTCCCTACACTGGCAACCAGACTATTTCTACTGCAGATGGCACTAAACTACCCATACAGTACATTGGTTCCTTAACTTTCTCTCCTTTTGACCATTGCCAGTTTACTCTTCGTGATGTGTTTCATGTCCCTAGACTCTCCTTAAATTTAATTTTCGCTGCTCAACTTACATCCAATAACTGTTTGGTCATCTTTCTTCCAAATTGTTGTTTTGTGCAGGATCTGGCAATGGGGAAGGTACTTGGGAAGGGTAGGTGGCATGGATGTTTGTACGTGCTGAACTTTCACCCATCCGTTACTCCAGCTCGTTGTTTCTTCTATCCTTCTTCCTCGGATATTTGTTCGGTAAATAAAATGTGGAAACTCTGGCACTTTCGCCTGGGTCACCACATTCTGATCGTTTGATTCAGCTCTTTTCTTCTGGCATGCTAGGGAATATTTATCTTAATAAAAGTGATTTGGATTATTCTTGTTATTCCTGTTGCCTTTCAAAAAGTAAGTGTATTCCCTTTCTCTAAGTACTACATAATCATCATTTATGTTTGAACTGGTGCATACGGATGTCTGGGGTCCTTCCCCAATTATGTATCTCTCTGGACTACGATATTATGTTATATTCATTGATGATTTCACCCGTTACACCTTGATTTACTCTTTGCACTCTAAGTTACAGGTGTTTGAAAAATTCAAAATATTTCATTCTATGGTAGACACTCAATTTCGAGTAAAAATTCAAACTCTCTGCTCTGACTCAGGGGGAGAGTATCTCTCCACAAATTTTCGTACATATCTTCAGGGTCATGGGATTACTCATCAGACCACCTGTTCTGATACTCCACAACAGAATGGGGTGGCTGAACGCAAAAATCACCATATTGTTGAAACTGCCAATACCTTAATGACAACTATGAGTGTTCCTCGTTCCTTCTGGGCGGAAGCTATGGTGCATTCAGTCTACTTGATTAATCGGTTGCCAACCACAGTTCTAAATAGTAAATCCCCTTACTTTGTTCTCACTGGTTCTCTTCCTACATATTCCACATTTCGTGTTTTTGATTGTGTATGTTATGTTCATCTGGCATCACGTGAACGTAACAAACTTTCCCCGAAATCAGTAAAATGTATGTATTTGGGATTTGGAGAAACTCAGAAGGGTTTTCGTTGCTATGACTCAGTCTCTCGTCGTGTACGGGTATCACGACATGTTGTTGTTCTTGAGCATATTGCTTTCCATTCATCTGGTCCTCCTTCGCCCACACCAGCCTCTCCTGGTCTTACTATTTTTCCTGACATTCCGGTTGCGTCGAGTCCACCTCCTTGTCCATTGCAGGTTTATTCACGATGACCACGTACAGATCCATCACCTACTATTCTCCCTACTGTACCTGTAACCAATCCAGATCCTATCTTGGTACGTCATTCCACTCGTGAACATCGACAGCTTGATCGCTTGATATAGTCTATGTCTGCCATGAATACTACCCTGGATACTGTATCTATTCCTACTTCATACCATCAGGCAGCCATTCATGATTGTTGGAAGAAGGCTATGGCAGAAGAACTTGCAGCATTGGATGATAACCATATGTGGGATATTGTTACCTGACCTCCTGACCACCGATTAATTGGCAGTAAATGGATTTATTCTGTGAAGCTCAAGTTTGACGGATCGTTGGATCGATACAAAGCTTGACTTGTCGCTCAGGGATACAAACATGAACACGGAATTGATTATGATGAGACATTCGCTCCTGTGGCCAAGATAAAAATTGTTCTCACTCTTCTGGCAGTATCATCAGTTCGCTCTTGGCTACTCACTCAGATAGACGTGAAAAATGCTTTTCTTCATGGAGACCTCCAAGAAACAGTATATTTGAAACCTCCTCCTGGTTTTTTAATCCCTGCCGATAAAGTCTGTCGCCTGAAGAAAGCTCTATACGGTCTCAAACGGGCCCCTCGGGCATGGTTCCAACGTTTTCATGATGTAGTTATAGGAGCTGGCTTTACTCAAAGTGGTCATGATCCATCCTTATTCTTACGCACCCCTGAGCATGGAATCGTCATTATTCTCGTTTATGTTGATGACCTACTTCTGACTGGTAGCGATGATACCGACATCTCGGCATTAAAGGACGTTCTGAAGTTATCCTTCAAGATGAAGGACCTGGGTCATCTAAAATACATTCTTGGACTTGAATTTTCGCGTTCTATACGTGGAATCCTGGTCAGCCAGCATAAATATACCAGAATCTTCTCGCCTTGGCCTCCTTAACGGATCAGAAGACAGTTCAGACTCCCTTGGAACTTAACGTTCAATATGGCCATAACGATGGTGAACTCTTTGCAGATCTCACATTATACCACCGTTTGGTTGGGAGTCTGGTTTACTTAACAATTACTCATCCTGATATTGCCTACGCGGTCCAAGTTGTCAGCCAATTTGTTTCTGCTCCTCGAACTCTTCATATGACTGCAGTATTGCGCATCTTACGGTACCTACGTGGAACTCTGAATCGATCTCTGTTCTTCTCCTCTACGGCCTCTCTGGATCTTCGTGCTTATTCAGATGCTTACTGGGCCAGTTGTACTCTCACCCGCAGATTTACTACTGGTTACTGTGTTTTTCTTGACACTTTTCTCATCTCTTGGAAGTATAAGAAGCAGGCCACTGTTTCCAAATCAAGCACGGAGGCCGAGTATAGAGCAATGTCAGCAGCTTGTAGTGAGATTATCTGGTTACTTGGACTTCTTTCTGACTTGGGCGTTCATCTACAAGATCCTAATCCACTCCATGTAGATAATCTGAGTGCCATTCAGATTGCCTCTAATCCGGTTTTCCATGAACGGACAAAGCATATTGAAGTTGACTGTCACTTCATCCGCGAGAAGTTTCAGTCTCGGCTCATTCCGCTACCACATGTTGCTTCCCATGATCAGATTGCCGACGTTCTCACGAAGTCCCTCACTTCTGCGCGCCACTCATTTTTAGTTAGCAAACTATTACTTGTCGATGACCCGCATTAGTTTGAGGGGGGATGTTAGACAGGCCACCTGCCTTGCCTTGTATAGCCGATTCTGTAGATAGACAATGTATAAATAGAAGATTTTGTATTTATCATTTTACCTTGTATAGTTGTTGTAGAACTCTATAAATTCAACCCTTCAGGGTTGTCTCATATACAGAAAAGAAAAGGGGAATCATTTTCCTCAAAACCTTCATTGTTTTGCTTTGTTTTCAAAACAACCATTTACTCCAAAAGCTTAAGCTGTTAGAGTGTGGTGTATCAATGCATATCAAGGGACTTCATGACTTCAACACCCCCTGCACATGTGGGGTGAGAACTCCGCACGGGAATATACTGACGAGGGTGGAGAGACACTCACACCATAAATAGGCCGGGCTCGATTTCCCGATCCCTGTGCCAGATCTAATTTTCTTGACCCCCGGTGGGAGAATAATATATTAGCGAGGCATACTTGCTGCTATCGAGATTCGAACATAGGACCTTCCGCTCTAATACCATGTAAATTCAAGAATCTGGAGAATGTTTTTCTGTATTTCTTCAACCCAAAGGTGGGTTTAAATAATCACTCTACACGACTATACAAGGAAGCTTATTTAGAGCTTCTCTATACATAGTATATTACAACTAATAACCCATTCACAATCCCATATACACAATATTCTCACAAAATGTACGTGCAATTTGTCTGAGTCTTATTAAGCATGTGATTAATTTTGTAGTCTTGAAAATGGGTTTTTAGACTTCATGGGCTATTCACTTCCTTGTACAGGGAACTTCAACTCTCAAATGTGGAGATCATTGTTGCAGATATCAGTAAATTTGAAATGCAGGCCTCCTTTGATCGAATTTTATCTATAGAAATGTTTGAGGTATGCAATCTTATAGTTTGATCTTTCTCTTTTCCAAGGCTCACAGTTGACTAATGTTGGTCTGAGAGTTGTATTTCTTTTGCTTGGATAGCACATGAAGAATTACAAGGAACTTCTTAGGAAGATATCCAAATGGATGAAAGATGATAGCCTACTTTTCATTCACTACTTCTGTCACAAAATATTTGCTTACCACTTTGAGGTATGCTCAGTTCTACTCCCATTATATGGCACAAAATGTGGACGGCTACTTGGCATGGCTAATATTTTGTAAGCCAAAAGAAAAAAACACATAATGCTCCTCCCTCCACAATAACCATTCATGTGTATTATCTTGATGCTTATCAAAAGCTTTAATTATGGTTGTCATTTTCAGATAGATGAACTACTATATTTATTTCAAAATTATTCAATTAAATATTCGCTTGTTGATAAAATATTTGATTGTTTATTTGAGGTATTATACAATTCTTGAACAAGGCATATCTATAGTTTGGCTCAGGTTTTCATTTTGTGTAGGGCCCTTTCATCATTGATCTAAACTTTTTTTACAGAATTGATTCCACCATGGGTGTTGTATGCACCAGTGTTTCAAGTAGTGCTCGTAGCATACGCTACACAGCGTAGCATGGTTGTAGTGCTACGTAGCATCCTAAATAGTGTAAATCCCTTGTAGCGTACACTACAGCTATGTAGTGTACGTTGCAATGTATTTTTTTAAAAAAACTTTATATATATATATATATATATATATATATATATATATATATATATATATATATATATAAATGTTTTCTTTGTATCTAATGTTGAGGAATGTGACACTTATCTTGTACTTGATGCTTTTAACCTATGTGATTTTTATTTCTTTTCATAATTGTGACTTGTGGTTTCAATTAGACATTATTAATTAAAGTGGTTTGCTTAGAAAGTTGTTGATGTGATAATTATTTGATTTGGTCTATATATGTGGGTTGGGTTTTGATAAATGATCACTAATAGCTTGTTTGAACATGCTTATAATTAATTAAATGAATAATCTTTTAGGCATTTTATATTTCCCCCCTTTTTTTCCACTCTCTATTATATTTGTCCAATTTTTAAATTAAAAAATATAAGTATCGTGCAGCTTATGCTACACGCTACGTATTTACACTACACATTATAGAGGGCTAAGCGCTATGCATCACGCTACCGCTATTTAAAACACTGCTATGCACCAATATTCCTCCAGATTAGATCCTAGCCACAAAAGCCTTGGCTTTTTTTGGTTGAATGTGGATAGTTGTTGCATTCTCTTTCTTAACTGAATAATTTCTAGTCAACGAATGAAAAATTAGGATTTTCCCATCTGAGAGATTTTGGTGCATGGGCCATCCACAGGGAGACCCAATATTTCAATGGTCTTGATCACTGAACCATAACCTCTACAAACTGAATTGTTGAGCAAACAATAGATAATATTCTCAGGAATTGTATGATATCTCTTGTTTATTCTATACTTCTTCCCCCAGTCTTGATTCTATCTTGATATTATACATTTTTAGTTTATTTTGCGATGACAAAGATTGCAGGAAACATATTACATTCTTACTCAAATTAACATGTGGACTTTAAGCATGGTTCTCATTCAGGACACAAATGAAGATGACTGGATTACAAGATACTTCTTCACTGGAGGGACGATGCCTTCCGCGAACTTACTTCTATATTTTCAGGTGAGGTTGGCAGCTTCCCATGTTGATATACTCATCATCATTGTCATCATCATCATCATCATCGCTAGAGCTGTACATGAAGAGAGTTGGCTCGATTAACTCGTTTGACTCGGCTCAAAACCGGGTTTGGGCCGACTCGAGCTAATTTTTGGGAGCTCGAAAAAATCCCAACCGAGTCTGAGCTCGACTCAACTCGGTTCGGTCCTTGGCTTGAACCTAACTTGGTTCGATTCGGATCGGGTTCCACACATTTGACTGGGTATAACCCACTTAGCCACCCCTCCCATTTGGGCCATTTCCCTCTCCCTCTTTCTGTTTAAAGTTCTGGTCCGATCCGACGAGCACCGAGGTACTCTTTCTCTCTCCTCCCCCTCCTCTCTCTCTCTCTCTCTCTCTCTCTCTCTCTCTCTCTCTTTTTGTTTGCCCCCTCCCCTTGCCGGCCGACCATTGTCCATGGTAGCTGGGCCGACTACTGTCAGTTAGGCTCGAGTTGTTGACCAAATCGAGATGAGCTTAGGTAGTCAGGCTCGAGGATTGAACCAAGCCCGACTCAGTTCAGCTCATGTACAGCTCTAATCATCGTCATCATCATAATCTTGGGTTATCTTTTGAATGGTAGGTAGCCAAAAAACTTTATGAACTCATCATAATCATCATCTTAGTCCCTTTTCCCAGCATTTTGGTATTGGATTTTAAATGGTAGGATGGAAAAATGTTTTGCAATCGACCTGCCACTAGAGATCAACTTTCCTCTTTAATATGGTTTATGGGCATTGGCCATGGCAGAATCTCATGTTGATACTACTCATAAGCCAGCATGGTCCCGCCAAGTCCAACCCAACTATTGGGAATGTGAGTTGGGATTCACTAAGCACACCGGGAACTTGACGTTTGAATGCATTCTATTGATTAATCGATGAATGAGGACTTAATTCATTTGTTTACCCATGAGATTAGGCTTTGGATTGCCAAAATATCATTCTTTCATCTTGAACTTTTACTCATTTATGCCGAATATATAGACTTATATTTTTTGGAAAAGATTTGAAATTTTGATAGTTAGGAAGATTGTTTCACACATGTTTTGCTCGGGACTAGCAAAATGCTAGTTGGGGGGGGGGGGGGGGGGGGGGGGGGAATATGGCATATTTCTCCTATTTATACCTTGGTTTTATGAACATGATAGTGTTTAATCGATCTATTCATGCATGTTTTGTCTTACGAGGTGATTTTGAGAGCTTAAGGCGAAAAGGATACTAAAAGCATGGAATTCGATGCTTAAGAATTATCAAAGCAAGGATGGATCTTTGGAGACTAAGATTGAAGAATTCAAGAGTCCAAGATCTAAGAAAACCAAGTGCAGAAGGAAGAAGACCGAGTTTGTAAAGTGTAGAATTCAAGAGCTGCTGAACTTGACTGTTCGATGACATCGAACACACTTTGATGCCATCGAAGTAAGTGTTCGATGCTATTGAAGGAGGCTCGATCCCATTGGAAAATCAGAGAAAAATCAAGTTTGGTCGTTGGACAATTGGGAGCAATTCTCAATTCCATCGAAGACCCTTCGATCCCATCGAAGAGGTAATTCGATGCCTTCGAAGCCAGTTTGATGGCATTGATAATTTCAGGAATTTTGAGCTCAACTCGCTGGACTGTTTCGGACGATTCTCGATTCCATCGAACACATGTTCGATGACATCGAAGCCAATTCGATGCCATCGAAGGAGGCTTGATTCCATCGAAGGCGTATAGAATACGGGTGGGACAGTTTCCAAATTCAATTCCAACTAGACTTCGATCATTCGATGACATCGAAGTCCCATCGAAGGTGTCATCGAAGCTGCAAAGTGTGTGTAAATTTGAGGCGGTTTGTAAAGTCGACCGAACAAAGCCTATATAAAGGAGTTCTCTGAGGCAATATAAGCACGAATTAGGGTTGAAGGAGTAGAGCAAAGGGTGTAGCAACTTCCAAGGAGTTCTCTCTTATTCTCTAGTTAGTTTTTCATGTTTTTCTTAATAGTTTTTAGCCTAATCATGTCATTGGTTGGCTAATCTTTTAGCTAGAGCTAAGAGGTGAAGCTTGTAGTTTATTTTAATGTTTTTCGTACTTTGATTCAAGTTATGATCTGTGTTGGATATTTTATAATTTATGGTTTGAATTTAAGAGGTATTTTTGGATTTACTTTGATCTATCATCGACTCCAGGCACGGTAGATGCTTGGGAACTTCATGAATGCTTTCTCTCATATTTGTGATTGTTTGATCTATAAAATTATCTGATCTACCATTGACTAAGGGCATAGTAGATGCTTTGAACTCCCTACAATCAATTCAATAAGACTGCTATACTTGGATCATTACTATGAATGTCCAAACTTATATTGGAACTATTTATGATGTTTTAATCGCTCTATCATCCAACTGGATAGATTAGGACTTCAATTTCAGTTGAAGTATTGATTGAATCAAGTAAGGATGCATTAAGATAACTGCAAGTGGATCCTTGGCAACTCTAGTTTCCATAATTTTGATAGTTTCAATTTACAAAATATCTCAATTACAGTTTTAAGTTTAGTTGCTGGTTCTAATTCTTAATTAGTTCAGAAATTTACACATATTCAGTCCTTGTGGGTACGACCTTGGTCTCACCGATCACTACATTGCAACCCTGCACTTGGGGTACAAGCGAACAATTATCCAGGATAATCTCATTGGAAAGTTGTCAAATGCATATTTCGTTATCTCTAAGGAACTAAGGAGTTGATGTAGTGTTATGAAGGCACGAATCTCTAGCTTAAAGGATTTTAGATGTCACTTGAGGTAATGACCCTGATGTGAAAAAGTCGACTTCAGGCTATGTATTCTTTTTTCGATAAGGTGTTATCTCATGCTCGAGTAAGAAACAACCATCCATGATGCTAGCATAGAGGCCGATTGCATGTTATGTTACTATTCAGGAATGTGCATGGGTCAAGAGATTCTTACTAGGTCTAGGCATTGTATTAGGCATTTGTGAGCCTGTATCATTGAGAATAGAGAACATTACTGCCATTGACTTAGTGAAGAACCCTAAACACCACCGGGAGTCCAATCACATTGAGATAAAATATCATTACGCACGTGATCAAGCAAGAGTTAAAAAGGTCACCATCTGTTATATCCTCACCAAAGAGATGTTAGTGGCCTCATTATGAAAACTATCGCTAGAGACATTTCAAGCTCACGTCAGGCAAATGGAATTGAGAAGAGCTTGAGGAATAAAGTTATAAACATTCATTTTCTTTAGTAATGAGCACTATTATTGACTAAGTATATAGATCATAAATATTTATCTAGAGATTTTGAGGGATCTCCACTTTTGTTAGCAGGTCAATCGCTTGCTTGCACTGGTAGACCAACTCTGAATGTATAAGAGGTATAATCAAGGTGATGTTCATACCTTGAGGTGTGAACCACCCTTTATCATAAAGAATAGAGGATGAGGATACAGGTGATGAGATGTTGTAATCGCCTTCAACTCTAAGGGACTGAAGATTAAACAAATCAAAGTTGAAATAACATAATCTCACAATTACTCTTCTAATTAATGTTATGGCATGATTAAAAGCTAGATCATGAAAATATGAAATGAGTAATACCTCATGTGTGATGACCTGTATATTGTAGACTCAACGTTTGCCTATTATCGTCTACTTTACAACGTGGATTGTGATCACATATAGTGACTTATTACCTATAGATTGCTTTGATACGATATAATTATTGCAACGTGCGAGTAGCTAATCCTATAAGTGACTATTTGTGTCATTGTCTTGCCTCTTGTGTATAAGAGAATGAGATTGAGTATCACTACTTTAGTGTACAATAATGAAGGTCCACAAATTGGCCGGACTCAATTACGCAAGAAAAAAGACTTAATTGATTCCAATTTACACATTTGTGTGGGAAAATTTCGATGACAAATATACCAAATTTCTAAACTATTAATACACACTAAAAGACTTATCCACTGGTAATATAGAGTTTTTATAGCTTTTTACAAACAATATTATTTTAAAACTATGTATTATATTATTACTTAAAAAGAATTTAAATTGATGCTTGCGAGAAACTATGTTTTTTTTTTTTTTTTTTTTTTTAAATAAACTCAATAATTTGAATAAATAAGTAGATTGGAAATGTACTACAGGTCGAGAGTCAACTCCATCTAATGTGGTCATGTCAACTATGACAAGCATCGCAACGCTTAGGTTATTAATTGCTTGTTAGGTGGTCACTCAGTAGTCAAACACATGTAAGAAGAAAACAATATTCCAACTGTTCCCATGCCTTTTATTTTTATGATTATGATTTTTTGTTTTCATTATGTGAGACGAGGTAGATGGACATTCTATATTGTGCTCACCAACAATATGATTGATTGGGAGATGTTGGATATGGGCCTTTGGGGCCCGCATGTGGACAACCACTAGTGGGTGGATCTCACACAAGTGTCCCTCTGAATTTTCTTTTCGAAAAGTGGAGGGAGAGAGAGCGAATGAGATGGGATAACCCCTGCCTCATCCAAAATCCTCCCTCACATTTTTATCCATTCCTTTATGAAAATGGGAGGCATTCCCCCATTAGGTGTATGTAAACAATGAGAGAGTATCCTAGGGAGAGAAAATACTCGTCTCTTTAGCTCAACTTTAGACGATCTAATCCATTAATTGAATCAGAGGGCTCATCTTAACTGTAAAATCAAAGGACAAGATTCTCTTTGCTCCCATAGTGGTTCAATAGACCTCTAGACATAGACTGTCGATCTTTGGCTTTATGCAAAGGTCCAAAGATTGTGTAGATTATTAGACCTGTAGACCCACCCATCTAGGCCATCTTTCAACTATTACATGCCCTCCCCAAAGGGTGAGCGAGCAAGGTAGGATCATGGAGGGGTAGTAGCTATGAAAAGCATTAACCATGAAGCTTCGTGCATGAAATGTCATGTTTGAGTAGTTGGCAACCAAAAATAGCATAAAATCCACCAATAAATGGTTGCCAACATGAGACACATGCCAACATAGTAAAGCCTCACATATCATTGCAAAATGCTTTCATAGTGGTTTATCTTTGAAATTCATGCGCATTTAGCACCCTATTAATACTCTATTTCACTGTAATTTATTACACATACTCTTAGCGTGAAAACTAAGCTTTCATCTGAGTTGGTCTTCCATCCTGAGGAATATCTTTGTTCTTAGTCATTTTCTCTTTGATATGCTTCATCGAACCAAAATTGTTTATTCTATTACATTGAAATGAAAGGGAAAAAAAAAAAGCACTATTATTTTATTTTACATTTTATTTTCTTGCATTCACTTGTTTTTATTTTAAAAAATTGATGATAATTGTTGCATTACCTTGCTCCATACAAAAACCTGTAAACTGAATACTATTGCCAAATACCATAATTTATTATATTTAGCCTCACAGGCTGGATATTATTATATTATAGTATTTTGCAGTGTGGGAATACCATGGTATTCTACTTCTGCCGAAATGGCCTTTTTTCTAGTCAAATACAAAAAGTTGTAAATTGAATACTAGTGCTAAATACCATAATTTTATTATATTTAGCCTCAAAAGCTAAATATTATTATATTGTAGTATTTTGCAGTGTGGGAATACCATATTATTATATTTTAGTATTTTGTAGTGTGGGAATACCATGAATATTTTTATTTTATGTGATAAGCATTATTCTTCTAAACTTAGATTTGCTTCCATAATTGTTTAATGCAGGATGATGTTTCGATTGTCAATCATTGGCTTGTAAATGGGATGCATTATGCACGCACAAGGTATGAATATGATATGATACTATGAACATTAAATAATGATGATAGTGAATTTTGATGTTGATGCTGATAAGAAATAGAATTATATCATGAATGTTATTTTAAAATATCGAACTTTGAGCAATATCTTGTACTACCCTAAAGAAACAATGGAGATGCCTCAGATCACTAGTTTGAGAAATATAATTTAAGAAGCAGGTGCCGATTAAAAACAAAACAAAAAGAAGAGGAGGAGGAGGAGGAAGAAGAAAAGGAAGAAGAAGAAATATTTAAGATATTCTTAGAAGAAAGCAATTACATATTCTTGTTAAAAAGCTAAAAAGAAATCTTTAACTATGCTCTTATAGCTGCTAAGAGTAAGGCAATTACAGAATGAAGAAGCATCACCATATTGGCCTTTGAAGATTGGAGGCAATTTGAAACATGGAAATGAAAAAGTTTAATGGTTTTCTCTAGGTCTTGCGAGGCAGACAAATGCTGCAAGAATATACCCATGCCAAGAGGATTTTCTCTTACTATTCTAAAAATCTTAATCACCAGAGGAGGTGCTCGGATTTTCAATGGGCTATAACTAATAAGCTAGGGCTTTGGAGGTTTGATTTGTTTATTATTGTGATTTATTGTAGAAACTTGGGAGCTAGGTGTTCAATTGCTTCGAGGGATGTCAATTAGGTGCCTAATAGGCTCTCTAAAGAGAGTGACAAGAGAATCACTCACTATCTGTACCTTGATGTTATAGAGAATGCTAGTATATTGTGTATGTGGTTAGTGGCCCCTTTTAGTAAAGTGCATGTGCACACTTCCCTCTTCGCCTGCGGTGTACTATATGCTTTATTATAGAGAAGATCGAGCGCATATTTTCGTTGTGACAAGACCAATCTAGATGATGAACGAGCAACTTTAATTCCGAGGAAGTAGCGAAGAGGACCAAGATCCTTGATCTCAAACTTGGTCTTCAAAAAATCTTTGACCTCCCTTATTCCAGCAGAATCACTAGCAGACAAAACAATATCATCCACATAGACAATGAGAACCATGATGCCCGTCGATCGTCGACATATAAAGAGAGAATGATCGGCATGACTACGAACAAAGTCAAACTCCAAGAGAGCCTGACTAAATTTTTCGAACCATGCACGTGGGGATTGTTTGAGTCCATAAAGAGCCTTCTTCAACCGGCATACAAGTGTAGGGTTGTGAGAAGCAACAAAGCCAGGAGGTTGATGCATGTAAACTTCCTCTGCAAGATCCCCATGGAGAAATGCATTCTTAACATCAAGTTGAAACAAGGGCCTTGATAAATTAATGGCCAAGGAGAGCACAACGCGAATCGAATTAAGCTTAGCCACCAGAGAGAATGTCTCGAAGTAATCCACACCATGAGTCTGTGTGTAACCCTTAGCAACAAGACGGGCTTTATAGCGATCAATTGAGATGTCTGGAAGAAACTTGATCGTATA
This sequence comes from Magnolia officinalis, assembly GCA_021015155.1. Taxonomy (NCBI): domain Eukaryota; kingdom Viridiplantae; phylum Streptophyta; class Magnoliopsida; order Magnoliales; family Magnoliaceae; genus Magnolia; species Magnolia officinalis. The sequence goes on from JAJHSJ010000007.1 coordinate 56,070,562, forward strand.
AACCCATCGACAGCCAACATGTTTATGGCCTAAAGGAAGTGGCACAAGGTCCCAAGTATGATTCTTCTCAAGAGCAGACATTTCTTCTATCATCGCCTTCGTCTAATCAGGACTCTGAAGAGCATGTGCGAGAGATGTAGGAATAGTTTGTGATGAAAGGGTACTACCTGACTGGGCCGAAGCTGCGTGAGAAGGCTCAGGAATATCACGAATGTGAAGCCGCATAAGGGCATTATATGCAGCCCGAGAAATGATAAGAGACTCCCCTGAAGTAGACTACTCAGCTGTCGGGGTGGAAGATTGTGTCTCAGATGCAACAGTGGATGCAACAGAAGCAGCGACGTACGTAGGACGACCATATATCTGCCAGCAACAATCAACAGTGTGATTAGTTCCACCGCAATGTGAACAAATGCGGGAACCATCATGTCCTCGTCGACGTCCACCACGACCACGAAGACTACGGCCGTTACGACTGCGATCTCCCTCGCGGCCTCTACCACGACCACCAAAACTAGTGCGCCCTGAACTCAAGGATGGTACCTGAAGACCAAGAGAGGACTGATCACCAACAAGATGTGCCGAATGCTCGGGTGGCATAAATGAATAAGGAAGAGTAGAGACAGTAGCATGCTGACACATTGCATAGACTGTCGTCAATGGGGGAAGAGGATCTTGCATAACAACTTGATCTCGAACATGAAGATAATCAAAACTCAACCCAGCTAGGAATTGCATGATACGAGTATCATCCCGCTGCTTGAGCATGTTCATGATCCTCTTTACATTTGGAAGGAAGAGGTCGATACATATCCAACTCATCCCACATACCTCAAAGCGTCGAATAATAATCTTTTAAGGATCTGGAGTTTTGTTGGAACCGACCAATTTCTTGAATAAGCTGGAATACCCGTGAAAAATTCTGAGATTCCGAGAACATATCATGAAGTGTATCCCAAATGCCTTTAGCCGAGGATAAAAACATTACTGAGTGGCTAATCGAGGAATCCATACTATTCAACAACCATGCAATAAGTTGATAATTCTCCTTTGTCCAAGACTTGTAAGTAACATATGTAGAGCTTGGGGGATCATCCAAAATATACGATGACTTGTCACGGGCTCCTAAAAATACTTTTACAGATTGTGCCCATTGAAGATAGTTGTCACCATTCAACTTAGTGGAGGTAATCTGCAAGGGGTTGGATTCAAGAGACCCTATGCCAAGAGATGAGGGCCCTTTGTCAGCCATAGGAGAAGTCCAAGAGAGATAAATCTATGTTAAGAGAGCCCCTACGCTAAGAAAGATTGATTCAAAAACTCTATCTCATCGATCCTTCAAGATAATAAGAGAAACCTCAAACAAATATCAATCATCCAAAACAAGGTGTCCCGTATCGGTATCGGTTGGCGTAACAGTGACCTCCAAAACCGATACGGATACGGGGGCGTAATGGCGATATGGGGGCGTAACGGCCCATAACGGCGCAAAAATCTTTTTTTGCCAAAAAAATATGGATTAAATCCAGAATATTTTAAGCATTCCAAATATGTATTTATTTATAAATTGGAACATGGTTATGGTGGTGTAATGGTCCACTCTTTGGTGAGAAGTTGTATTGGACTATCTGATGAATTTATGAACCAGATAACATAAATTTGACTACAAAATTCATATATTTAATTTTCTAACTATCTATTATCAATGATAGATATATTAGAATGAATGTAATATGAAAATATCTTACATCAGGTGTTTGCAATTAGTTTTGAGGAATTTCTCGAACATACCTGTGCATGTGACTATGATTCCTGTCTATAACCTGTCATCCTCTAGTCAAGAATATTAAAAATAAATATATTAGTAGTGTCTGATATACTCCCCTGCAACTTGATTAAGGATTACTTGATTGGTTGTCAGGGGAGCTATTTTAAATACAAGTTCGGCAGTGTCAAGTATGTGCATGACTGCATGGCTTCTTGCAATAATATTGCTGTGAGCTGTCTGCTGCAAATACTTACCTTAATACAAATATATGCTCACAATCACAAGTCACCACCAAAATGAAAATCTGCTTTTTTGTGGTTGCTCTACCTCCACAACATCGTCACCATCAGGCTGAGGTTGTCCAATAGGTGTAGGTGCTGCATATCCATAATATCCAGTGCCAGAAGGAAATACTAGATCGACGAAACCAGAGGATGACTGATCTTGACTAGGCAACGACTCGGGCCCCGAGTAAGGATATCTACCAGTGCCCATCGAATAGCCATACTGGTGCCCATACTCAGGCTGTTGAGAATCTTGAGATTGAGAGTGCGTCTGCTGTGATGAGTAACTTGGATTTGGATCTGGATATCTATAATCATGTGGATATTGATCGGGAGGGCTACTCCAACATGAATGTGATGGAAGAGGCTCAGTATAACCATCATAATCATAATCCAATTGACCATAAGAATATCCATCATAATAACCAAGACCATGAGCCTGTTGATGTTCCGGACCTCCTGGACCCCGTGCACCACTAGATGTACCCTTCTCCGGCTGGCTGTATCATGACTCGGTACACTCGTGAGTCCGACCTCGTGTACCACGTCGTCGATGTTCATCGCCATCGCGATCTGTAGATGGCTGTATAGGGGGGTAAGCAACACCATTAGTGCCAGCACCAGGGGCAGGGGGGTCGTCATCATCCGACACGGTCACGCTACCATTGCTCGTACTAATTTGTTGATCTTGAGCCGTATCCGTATGTGGCATAAACGCTGCCCCTCTTACTGGGTCCAACACATCTGCACGACTCTCTTGTTGCGCTCTGCGTATTTCTGGGTCATCAATTTCCAATTCTTCACTATTCTCTTTAATTTGCTTTTCCCTTGTTTCCAACCAAGGTAGAAGTGGGTCATCCTCATCATAAATATTGTTCAAGTTTATTGGACAGTAGTCTCCGTCATCGGCAGCTGTAATGCTCATATGATGTCGTCGCATTTTTAGTTTTATATTGTAGTGCATGAAGACAAGTCTATCTAATGTTTTAGTCTGCAATCTATTCCTATTCTTTGAATGAATGAGCGCAAAACAACTCCAATTCCTTTCGCAGCTAGAGGAAGATGTTGTTGGGCTTAAAACTTTTACTACAATTTTTTGGAGAGCCTTCGTACTCTCTCCGAAATTAATCCACCATTCGGCCGGTTGCAACCTAGATACTGCATGCTGTGCAAGAGCATCTCCAAAGCTACCAAGGCGATTTCCAAATGTATCTAATTCATTCAACGCCTTTATTTGCAGATCTAAGTCAGGCTCTAATCTCTTAATCACATTTTTTAGCCCGACACGAACTTCATCATCCGCAACAAATGATTGGGCATATCTATACCTAGGATTTAGGTAGGAACCTGCTGCATGAAGATCGTGATGGAGTTGTTTTGTCCATCTCCTGTCGATCATCTTCCAATAAGTCTCCCAGCTTCTACAATCACGTTGAATTGCAAGCTTTGCCTTATCCATGACATCATATAGGAAGCCCATGGTAGGTGCTTCATCGGTTTCAACAAGACGGAGTACTCTCATTAGTGGCTCCATCACCTTTAGGATCGCCTTGACCTTCTTCCAATATTTGTTGTCCCGTATGGTGTTCGCAACGTCAACCGATGTGCCTGATGTCTTCTTTCCATGTTTTGTGTTGAGCCATTCTAGGGAAGCGAACATCTCACTCAACTCTCCCCGATGCTGGAATAAACTCTCTAATGTTATAAAGTTTGTTGCGAATCTAGTCGCCGCAGGCCTCAACAACTCTCGTCCTTTCGTGAACTTTCTCATTATTGCGACTACTTGATTATGGTTGTAAATAAACGTCGTCACTTCCTTTGCCCTTTCGACCATTTCCTTAACATTCTTCTTCTTCCCAATATCTTCCAATATAAGATCAATACAATGGGCAGCACATGGTGACCAAAAAAGATGTTTTCTCTCATCCATCAACATATGTCCTACAAGCTTATATGATGCTTCATTATCTGTCACAATCTGCACTACATTCTCCTCTCCAATCTCATCCACAACTTTATCTATTAGACCCATAATATATTGAGAATCTCATGTTGCTTCTGAGACATCAATTGACTTGTGGTATATAGTTCCTAAGTGGCAGTACACCATGAAGTTGATCATGCTACGTCTGGTTGGGTCAGTCCAACCATCATACATGATCGTGCATCCTCTGGCTTGCCATACAAGTTTAAAGGTAGCCACGTATGCTTTCACATCCGCATACTCTGCATCTGTCCATTTCCCCCTAATCTCCTTAGCCGTGGGAGCTTTTATTCCTTCACCTGCTTCTGCTGCTGCATCGATTACCACCTGCCAATATGGAGAATTGGCCGTGGTAGGAGGTATGTTGGCATGTATAAATAACTTTGTTGCTGCTCTACCTAATTTCTCAACGGAAGTTCGACTCCACATTTGTTTTATCTTCTTTTGTTTAGTTGATTCTTTCTTAAACATGATTGGATCAAATAGAGGGTCTCCTAGGCTCATTTACTTCTTCATCCAAACGTATAGGGGCATCGCATGAAGATGTCTGTCGTCGGCTCCCAAACACACGTTGTAACCCACCAAACCTACCCCCCCACCCCCCACCCTCAGTCCCACCTGCAGAAGCAATTGCACTCCCTGTCCCACTCCCACCGCCCCCTCCCCCCTATATCACGCACTGACCCACGCGTGCCAAACATGCGGCGACGTTCTTCCTCTTCACGAGATAGACGCACGCTCTCTCTCCTAGCTATAGTTAATTCCCGATCTGAATCTTCGTAAGAATCAATAATATTTTCATCACGAACGCCCATATATTCAGGACTAAACACCTCCTGTCGAGCTGCATCCAAAATATCATCTTTCTTCTTTTGTACAGCAGTACGTTTACCCTTCGACTCATCCAGACTAGCTTGCATTAAAAGCATTATTTCTTTCGGTACTCTGACACATGGCGCAACTTGACCCTTTCGATGTGCTAAATGTTGTTTGAGACGGGTAATTCCACCAGTCACTAGTCTATCACAATACTTGCACTTCATTTGTTGCTTAGTACCACGAACCCTCTCACAATGTTGCCATCCAATATCCTCACTTGTTGTTGGCCAGACCCATACATTTCTTTAGGTTTAGGATACGAGTATGAGTGTATGACCTATGTTAATAAAGATAATTTTATGTTCTAACTAAACCCTAAGAAACTCTAAAACCTGTCCAATATAAGCAAATAAAAATATAAAGTCACTAATTCGAAAATACAAATTTTTTTTTTTTTTTTTTTAAATGACACCACAAATCTGTAAAATGCACATTAACATGTTCAACTATGATTAATACATCATATGGCATGATTAAAACAACAAAATAATCATTAAAAAATGATTTTTCGAATTTTAAAAAAAAGGGCCAAAATTCATGCGTAAATAGAAAAAAAATAAAAATTTATATAAAATAGCACCCCAAGTATGTAAAATGCACATTAACATGTTCTACTATGATTAACACATCATATGGCATCATTTAACAACAAAAGAATCATTAAAAACTGATTTTTCGAATTTTCAAAAAAAGGGCCAAAATAAATGCGTAAATAGAAAAAAAATATAAAATGGCACCCCAAATATGTAAAATGCACTTTAACATGTTCTACTATGATTAACACATCATATGGCATGATTAAAACAGCAAAACAACCATTAAAAATTGATTTTTCGAATTTTCAAAAAAAGGGCCAAAATAAATGCGTAAAAAAAATAAAATATAAAAAAAATATAAAATGGCACCCTAAATCTGTAAAATGCACATTAACATGTTCTACTATGATTAACACATCATATGACATGATTAAAACAGCAAAACAACCATTAAAAATTGATTTTTCGAATTTTAAAAAAAGGGGCCAAAATTCATGCGTAACTAGAAAGAAAATATATATATATATATATATAATGGCACCCCAAATATGTAAAATGCACATTAACATGTTCTACTATGATTAACACATCATATGACATGATTAAAACAGCAAAACAACCATTAAAAATTGATTTTTCGAATTTTAAAAATAGGGGCAAAAAATCATGCGTAAATAGAAAAAAATAATAAAATAAAATAAAATGGCACCCCAAATATGTAAAATGCACATTAACATGTTCTACTATGATTAACACATCATATGACATGATTAAAACAGCAAAACATTAAAAATTGATTTTTCTTTTACTTCATGCGTATAGAAAAAATATTTAACACTGTAAAATGCACATTAACATGTTCTACTATGATTAACACACATATGGCATAAAAAACAGCAAAACATATTAAAAAAGTATAAATACCTATTTTTGACGAATTTCTGAAAAATGGCCCACCGAGCTTTGATTCAACAAAATCCGTAATATAATGTGTTTTTATCTCAAATACCCAGCCAAGGTTGGTCGAAATTTGTAGTAGGAGTGAGAAACAGTTTGAAAGCAAGAAGTTTAAAAAAACCAGCAAAAACGGTGCTTAAAATGCAAAAAAAAATTACCGTTTTTCGACCGTTACGGCTAGTCGTTACGGGCCCGTAACGCCCGTTATGGCCATATCGGCCGATACGCACACAGAATCGGGTAACGGCCGATACGACCGCGAATCGCGTATCGGCCCGCACCGTTACCGTTACGTATCGGCCGTTACGGCCGATACGTAACCGATTTGGCATTCCTTGATCCAAAATACCATGAAACGCAGTAAAAAAAGCCCTAACCGAGTGAAAAACGGCCCAGCCGCACGTCCGTTTCAGGTTAAAAACTTCTCAAACATTGATCTTAAGTAAAAAATCTACCATGGGTAGCTTGGGAGGACCCTCTTGAGGCCATCATTCCGCCTGCTGATCAAGAAAGTGAAGACCCTCTTGAAAGCATGAAGGAGTCAGGGGGCCATAAAGAATAAGACAACGCTGGCTACCTATCAGATTACTTCAGTGAGGATTGCTTCCCCACGGAGGAATGGTTGCCCAACGAACTCGTATCAACTGCAGATATGTTAAGGGATACGACGATCAATCTGTGAAACGAACTTCCGGGCAACAAAACCCTTAGTCAGACTAATGATATCGAGTCTGATACACTAGGGGACAAGGTTTGCGCAGTAGCATTGTGTTTGATTCATTGCCACCTACAATGTTCCATTACAATATGGTACTAACCTTGCCATCTGATTTTCAGGCAAGGGTAACTCAACCAAACACAATGCCTGGGGATGTAGAAGAGTACACTCCCCCAGTTATTATACAACATGCTTCTTTTCCTTATGAAGAGGAGAAACAAGACAAGGCGTTGCATGTTAACACAATCACTGTAGTGAGCGACGGTACCACTGATAGAGTAATTATTGATAGAGCAACTACTGATATGACGCAACATCTCAAATCGTCGTACATATCGGCCCATCTAGATGGTTGCCCTGTTACTAGAATTCTAGTAGACAACGGAGCCGCAGTAAACCTAATACCAAAAAGAATGATGGCCAAATTAGGAAAAACTGCGGCTGATCTGATTCCGTCTGAAGTGACTGTCAGTAATTTTGCCAGTCATGTTACCAATACACATGGTGTCCTACCGGTCGACCTTACTGTAGGCACCAAGTTTGTCCTAGCACCATTCTTTGTAGTTGACACGTCGTTAAGTTACAATGCTTTACTAGGGAGAGATTGGATTCATTCTTTTGCATGCATCCTATCTTCCCTTCACTAGTTAGTCATTTTATGGAATCAGGATAGGGTCGAGCTTGTCTTGGCTAATAATAAACCCTTTCTAGCCACATCGAATGCTAATGAGGCCTATTATTACGGTGAAGAAATAATGCCCATTAGGTTCACTGGAAGGAATAAATACGGTCACCCGACCGACATTATAGTAAAGAAGAATCAGGGCAGCATTGTACAAGAGATGCCAACTCAGGAAAACGAGGCTCAGCCGAAGGACATTGTCCGTTATCGGCCGGTGACAAGTCATGTTATCGAAGAGATATGATGATTGTGACAGACAACTGAAGGAATAGTATGCGAGGCCGCCTTCGCAACCAGAATAAAGTGGCTTGAAGAAAGCCTGAGAGAGATTGACAGAAGAAGTAGAGGAGCATCGACTGTAAGTTCAAGACCCGCTGGACGAAATAAATATGGGGACGGATCAGAATCCAAGGCCCACGTTTACAAGTAATCTGTTACGATTGCCTGAGCGGGACGAAATAATAAGGGTGTTACAAAAATTTGTAGATTGTTTTGCACGGGACTATCATGATATGCCAGGACTGGACAGATCTTTGGTCGAGCACGGATTGCCCACCAAAGAGGGACATCGGCCATACATACAACCTCTAAGACGGATGACGTCCGAAGTTACTCTTAAGATCAAAGAAGAAATCGAACGACTCTTGAAAGCTGGGTTCATATGGCTGATCAAATATGCTGAGTGGATGTCAAACATAGTCCCAGTAATGAAGAAGAATGGTAAGTTGAGAGTGTGCGTTGATTTCAAAAATTTGAATTTAGCGACTCCTAAAGACGAATACCCCATGCCTATGGCTGATCAGTTAATCAATCGGGTTGCTGGACATGGAATTGTGTCTTTCTTGGATGGACATTCAGGGTATAATCAGATCTACATAGCTTTGGATGATATGCCAAAGACTGCATTCAGATGTCTCGGACCTTTAGGGACTTATTGCTGGGTGGTAATGCCTTTCGGCTTGAAGAATGCAGGGGCTACATACCAAAGAGCAATGAATGCCATCTTTCACAATATGATTGGCCGTTTTATGGAGGTTTACATTGACGATGTAGTGGTTAAGTCGGCCGATGAAGAAGAGCATCTGGTCCACTTGTGCCAGTCTTTTGAACGAGTGAGACTCCATAAATTGAAAATGAACCCTATGAAATGTGCTTTCAGGGTATCGGCCGGTAATTTTTTTATAAGATTCCTTGTACATCAGAGAGGGATCGAAATCGATCAAAATAAGGCTCAGGCCGTGATCGATGCGCGGCCACCAAGGAACAAGGCTGAGTTACAGAAGTTCCTGGGCCACCTAAATTTCTTACGATGCTTCAAATCTAACTGTATAGGCATGACTAATGTTTTTTCCTTGTTGTTGAAATTAAAACGGGGGACTGACTTTGTATGGGAAGCAGAACCTCAGTTGGCTTTTGACCGAATCAAGGAATATTTGATGAAGCCACCCGTGTCAATACTTCCTATCAAGAATTGGCCGCTCAAGTTATATATATCTACTTCCACAGGATTGATCGGAGCCCTCTTAGCACAAGAGGACGATTTACGGAAAGAGAGAGCAATCTACTATCTGAGCCGAGTGTTGCTTGATGCGGAAATGCGATATTCAGCTATGGAAAAAATGTGTCTGTCTTTGTATTTCGTAGCCACCAAGCTTAGACATTACTTGTTGGGCGAAAGAGTTCATGTGGTATCTGTAACGGATTTTCAAATACATGCTAAATCGGCCCATTTTAAGCAGTCGAATTGGTAAATGGGTATTGGCGTTATCAGAATTCGACTTGCATTATCTGCCGTAGAAAGCAGTAAAGGGTAGAGCCATAGCAGATTTTTTGGCTAGTCATCCATCCGATTTAGAGGAACAAATCCCACCAAACATTGTGGATTCATATTGCGTACAACTCACGCCCTGGAAACTAATCTTCGATGGGTCACGGACCCATGAAACATCTAGGGCCGGTATAGTGTTGATCGCTCCCAATGACAATCGGCAAGAGTTTGCATTTCAGTTAGAATTCGAGTGTACTAATAATTAGGCCGAATATGAGGTTGTGATAATCGGCTTGGAAATTTTGTTAGAATTACATGTGAAGGACATGATGATCATTGGGGATTCACAATTGGTGATAAATCAAATGGCATGTTTGTTTAGATGCACTAGCCTGTCTTTATTACCGTACTATGCGGTGTCCAACCAATTGCTCGAATGATTCAATGACGTCCAACTGATGCATGTCACTCGAGATAACAATGTGGATGCCAATGAAATCGCACAATTAGCAACAGGTCTTGAGGCATGGAAGGGAGCGGCCGGTCGGTCGATTACAATTAAAAAAAGATCATTACCTTTTGTTTTCCTAAGGGGAAGTATAGCAGAAGTTTGTTTGATTGAAGCAGATGAGGACAATTGGAGGGCTCCCCTTATGGGTTACTTGCAAAGTCCTCGAACCAAGGTTGATAGAAGTACAAAGAGATTGGCCATTAATTATGTTATGGTCGATAACAAATTATATAAAAAAGGAGCCGATGGAGTTTTGATTTGTTGTTTGTCAAAAAAACGAAGCCATGTCAGTCATGAAAGGAGTCCATGAAGATGCTTGTGGAGCTCACTGGGCAGGAAGGAAAATGAGGCTTATGCTTAGGTGTTACGGATACTTTTGGCTACAAATGATGGTCGATTGTGTCCGATATGTGAAAGGCTATGAGGCTTGCCAAAGGAATGGGCTAGTTCAATGTGTGCCCGTGGCCGAATTACATCCTATCATAAAGCCATGGCCATTTCGAGGATGGGCGATCGACCTGATTGGGCAGATCCATCCACCTTCAACCAAGCTGGATACGTTCATCATCGTGGCGACCGATTACTTTACCAAATGGGTTGAAGCAAAACCTATGAGGAAGGTCGGTCACGAAGATATCATTAATTTCATAGAGACTAATATCATTGATTGTTTTGGTGTGCCAGAAATCCATTACAATGGACTGAGGTGTTGCCTTCTTGGCCAAGGAAAAGTGTGCTATGGCCGACCGATATGGTATAAAAATCCTACGTTCGACCCCATATTATGCTCAGGCTAACAGTCAGGCTGAGGCCAGCAACAAGGTAATCAAAAACATTTTGAGGAAAATGATACGAGGAAATCCACGTGAATGGCATCTTAAGCTATCTGAGGCTTCGTGGGCTTACAGAGTATCACCTTGTACCAGTATAGGGGTTAGCCCATTTATGTTGATTTACGGGCATGAAGCGGTCTTACCTTTGGGAATCATGGTCCCATCATTGCGAGTTGCACATCAATCTCTATTAATCCCGCCAGAGTTTATAGAAGCGATGTTGGCCGAGTTTGAGGGATTGGATGAGGCTCGTATCAAGGTGTTGAATTCCATCATGGCCAACAAAGTGGCCGTTGCCCGAGCATACAACAAAAGGGTTAAAGGAAAAGCCTTTAGGGAAGGAGATACAGTCTGGAAGATGGTCTTGCCTATCGGTCAAAAGGACCGAGCATTAGGAAAATGGACTCATACATGGGATGGGCCATATACCATCAAACAGGTCCTAAGGGGAGGAGCTTACCTCCTTAAGGATTTAAGTGGTAATGTTGCTTAGGCACCTATAAACAGCCGATTTCTAAAATAATATTTCCCTCCATTATGGGAAGTCATTAGAAATCGGGCCGAGCCAGTTCAGTAGGAAAATTGAAGTTTTCATTTAATAAAAACCCTGAATAAGGGTCTGTTAAGAATGTTTGAATAAAGGCCTAGAGGCCACCCTCTAGGCAAGAGGAAAAGAGAGGCCAGTTAATGGAGCTATCCATTAGCCCATTTTGCATGAGCAAAAGCCCGAGCAGCTTCAACCTTTGTCCCTCGCCCGGTTCCTCCTCTCGCTCTAGGATGCTCGCTGGTCACGAGCGCCTCTAAGGCGCATTCGATATAAGCTATGCGGTGGTTAATGTCCGCCTGTTCCAAGTCGGCCGATCGCTTCTCAACCTCACTGACCTCAGCACGCCCTTGATAGAGAACTATCTGGGCCTCCATGAACGCAATTAGCTCAGTGCTCTCTAGCTAATCGTGGTTGGGATAAAGCCTGTTGGTATCGGCCAGGTCTTCAAGCAGCCGGTCGAGCGAATGCTTCATCGTCCGCAACATTTTTTTATTGGACTCGTGTTCACGAGTCCAGTACAATTGGTTTTTCCAGCATGTTTCGGAGTGGGCTGGCAAAGTTTTGTACTCAGCACTAAGGGCTGACAACCGATTCAAAGCGGTTGTACAATGCTCAACCTCTGCATCCGCTGCCGCATATTCATCCCCGAGTCGTCTGAGTTCAGAGAAGATATTCAAGATCTCCTGAGGAGGCCTTTCTTTCTCGGGAATATTGTTAATATCCTTGAGAAATGAAAGACGTTCATTTGCTAAGGAGGAGCGCGAGAAGGATTCTATACCTTCGTCAACGATTTCATCTAGAATTTTGAAGGATAAAGTGAAATGATCCATTGAAGATGGAAGCTCGCTTGCAAGAATGGTGGTTAAGGTTAGTTCATTTAATTCTTAACTTCTTCTTTTATAGACTAAGATTAAAGAGCAACATTTAATGTGCACGATTAGCCAAGTGACGTTTGGTTACTCGATATTAAAGGAGCCATTCCCGGGATCATGGGAAGGTCGTGGGACAAGCGAAACTTGTTCATGAAGCATGGTGCGATTCCAGAACGTTTAAATGTTGTGTCCACGTTCTGAAGTGTAAGACATGCATCACATAAATTCAATGTGCATACAATTGAGTTACATCTTATATGAAAGCCATGACCTTTTCAAGGATGGGTGACCGACCTAATCGGACAGATCCATCCACCTTCGACTGAGCCTGATATATTCACCATAATAGTGTTAGACAGACTCACACACCTTGTATAGCTAGTATACCTTGTATAGTTCGTTTCCATAGATAGAGGATTCTGATTTTATTATTTTCCTTGTATAGATGACTGTAATCTCTATATATTCAACCCCTTTGGGTTGTCTCAAATATAGAAAAGCTTTCAGATCCTCTCTGTTTACATGGTATCAGAGCTTCACTGATCCAAATCCGGTACCACCTGTCAGATCCGACCATCCCTGTGTTCGGCCCCCATCCCTGCTGTGTCCGGCCACCATCCCTGCTCATCCGACCACCCCTGCTGCGTTGTCCGACTATCCCTATTGCTCACCTCTCTGCTCGTCCAGCACCCCTGCGTCTCCGATCTATTCCAGATCTAGTAACCCCTGTTGCTGTTGCTCCAGATCTAGCTTTTCCCGATCCAAAAACCCTTGTTGTTGTTCCAGATCTATCTTTTCCCGATCCAGCGCCAGATCTAGATTTTCCAGATCCAGAGCCCCTGTTACTGTTGCTATTCCACCAGATCTAGAAACTGCAATCCCTTGGGTTATCTCCTGCTGTATGGTACATCTAAAACCTTCTTCTGCTGCAACTCTTTGCGTGCTTTACATTACTTCCGATCAATGGACAAGGACTCATCACGTACAGAGGCCCCACGTTGTAGTTTTGATGGTACCAACTATTCTCTATGGGCCATCCATTTTCAGAACTTCCTCAAGGGTCGTGGTTTATGAGGACTAATTGATGGATCTGTTACTATCCCCACTTCCACAAATGCCGACAAATTAGCTGCTTGGGAAATGAATAATGGACAGATTATTACCTGGATTCTCGATTCGGTTGATCGGTCCATTGTTGTTGGCCTCACACCTCATCGCACTGATAATGCAATGTGGGAGCATCTCCAGACAATTTGTCAACAGAGTAATGCGGCCCGGTTATACCGTCTAACCAGGATCTCGTTAACTTTACTCAGGGTGACGACAGTATTCAATCATTTTACTCCAAAATTGTCACAATTTGGACTGAGATGGCTATGATGGATCCAACATTTCCTCATGACTTTAAGATATTCCAAACTATGCGTGAGAGTGCACAAGTTCGACAATTTCTTATGAAGCTGCGTCCAGAATTTGAGCATTGTCGGGCTGCTCTCTTGAACCGTAGCCCTACTCCTTCATTGAATTCGGTTATTAATGATTTATTGGCTGATGAACAACGACTGAAAGTTCTCTCTCTTCCTTCCTCAACTCTGGGATCATTTGATATGGTGCTTGCACCACTACACCAACACGTAGTTCCACTCCTTTGACTTGTCACGGCTGCAACAAGGTGGGTCATGTTGTTGTTCGATGCAAAGAATAGTGTGCTTATTGTCGACGGACTGGTCATGGTATTCAGGATTGCCGTACACGTGCCTATGCATCTTCTTTCGACTGTGGACGTGGTGGTCGTGGTCGTGGTCTTGTTATTTCTGCTACTGCTGCCACTATTTCTTTCGAGCCGTCAGTGATTCTGCATCTACTGTTTCTGCTGAAGGTCTTTCATCACCTTTGACTCCTGCAATGCTCTAGCAAATCGTTCAGGCCCTTTCCGCGGTCGGTATGTCAGGTATATCCCCATCTTCTACATGGTTATTCGATTCGGGTGCTTCCAATCATATGACTGGTGCTGTATCCCATCTTCGTGACATTCGTCTCTACCCCGGCAATCAGGCTATTTCTACTGCGGATGACACTAGACTACCTATTCAGTCCGTTGGCTCATGGACTTTCTCTCCTTCTGCTCATCGTCAGTTCACCCTTCATGATGTGTTTCATGTCCCTAACCTCTCCTCCAATGTAATTTCAGTTGGTCAACTCACATCCAATAACTGCTTAGTCATATTTCTTCCCAACTGTTGTTTTGTGCAGGATCTGGCAACAGGGAAGGTACTTGGGATGGGTAAGCGGCATGGTCGTCTGTACGTGCTGGACTTTGATCCATCTGTCACTTCGGCTCGTTGTTTATTTTCTCCATCTTCTTCACATATTTGTTCGGCAAATAAATTGTGAAAACTGTGGCACTTTCGCCTGGGTCATCCACATTCCGATTGGTTAATTTAGTTATTTTCTTCTGGCATGCTAGGGAACGTTTCTCTTAATAAAAAAGATTTGGATTATTTTTGTTCATCTTGTTGTCTTTCAAAAAGTAAGTATATTCCTTTTCCTCTAAGTACTACAAAATCATCTTATATGTTTGAACTAGTGCATATAGATGTCTGGGGTCCTTCACCAATTATGTCTGTCTCTGGGTTACGATACTATGTTATATTCATTGATGATTTCATACGTTACACCTGAATTTACTTTCTGCACTAGAAGTCACAGGTTTTTAAAAAATTCAAGATATTTCACTCTATGGTAGAGACTCAATTTCGGGTTCCAGTTCAAACTCTCCGCTCTGACTCAGGAGGGGAATATATCTCAACAGATTTTTGTACATTTCTTTAGGGTCATGGGATTATTCATCAGACCACCTGTTCTGATACTCCACAACAGAACGGGGTGACTGAATGAAAAAATCGTCGTATTGTTGAAACTGCCAACACCCTGATGACAGATATGAGTGTTCCTCGTTCTTTCTGGGCGGAAGTAATGTTACATTCAGTCTACTTGATTAACCGGATGCCAACCAACGTTCTGAACAGTAAATCTCCATACTTTGTTCTCAACGGCTTACCTCCTGCATATTCCACATTTCGTATTTTTGGTTGTGTTTGTTATATTCACCTGGCTTCACGTGAGCGTAACAAACTATCTCCAAAATTGATCAAATGTATGTACTTGGGATTTGGAGAAACTCAGAAGGGTTTTCGATGTTATGATCCGGTTTCTCGTCGTGTTCGAGTTTCACGACATGTTGTTTTTCTTAAACTTATTGTCTTTCATTCATCTCTTCCTCCTTCGCACGCCCCAAAATCTCCTGGTCTAACCACCTTTCCTGATATTCCTTTTGCCTCGAGTACTCTCCCTCGTCCGTTGCAGGTTTACTCGCGTCGATCATGTATAGCTCCACCACCTATTACTCAACCCGAACCTACTGTACCTGTTGCGGATCCTGAACCTACCTCGATATGTCGTTCCGATCGTGTACATCGAGCGCCTGATCGCTTGATATACTCTATGTCTGCCATGAATGCTGCTCTGGATACTGTTTCTATTCCTACTTCATACTCTCAGGCACCACTCATGATTGTTGGAAGAAAGCTATGACAGAAGAACTTGTGGCATTGGATGATAATCATACGTGGGACATTGTCACTCGACCCGCTGACCAACAGCTAATTGATAGCAAATGGATTTATTCTGTCAAGCTCAAGTCTGATGGATCATTGGATCGATACAAGGCTCAACTTATCGCTCAGGGATACAAACAGGAATACGGAATTGATTATGATGAGACATTCGCTCCTGTGGCCAAGATGAAAACTGTTCATACTCTTCTGGCAATATCTTCCGTTCGCTCTTGGCCATTTGCTTGGATGCGAAAAATGTTTTTCTTCATGGAGATCTCTAAGAAACCGTATATTTGAAAAATCCTCCTGGCTCTTTAATCCCTGACAATAAGGTATGTCGCCTAAAGAAAGCCCTGTATGGCCTCAAACAGGCACTTCGGGCATGGTTCCAACGCTTTCACGATGTTGTTACGGGTGCTGGCTTTACTCAAAGTAGTCATGACCTATCCTTATTTTTGCGCACTACTGCTCGCGGAATTGTCATTGTTCTCATCTATGTTGATGACCTACTTCTAACTAGTAACGATGCTACTGGCATCTCGGCTTTAAAGAAAGTTTTGCAATCATCCTTCAAGATGAAAGACCTCGGCCATCTCACATACTTTCTTGGGCTTGAAATTTCACGTTCTAAACGTGGGATCCTGGTCAGCCAGCGTAAATATACCAAGGATCTTCTCGCCTTAGTATCATTGACGGATCAGAAGACAGTTCAGACTCCCTTAGAACTTAACGTTCAATATGGCCGTGACGATGGTGATCTACTTGCATAGCCCGACTTATACCGCCGTTTAGTTGGGAGTCTAGTTTACTTAACTATGACTCGCCCCGATATTGCCTACGCTGTTCAAGTTGTCAGTCAGTTTGTTTCTGCTCCTCGGACTCTTCATATGACTGCGGTGTTGCGCATCCTATGGTACCTACATGGAACTCTAGATCGATCACTGTTCTTCTCCTCCACGGCGATTACACTGTAGACTCTGCCAATCACAAGGCTTGCAACGATTCCACGCATTGTGATTTGCTTTGACCATGGCGGAGGTCTCACAAAGTCCTCTTGCAGCCGCTACTGATCTTCCAAATCGGTTTTCTCTCTATCCTCCTCTTTCAAGCCTTCTATGTTCATGACTCCAAAATCTACAAGTTGGGTTGACTTCTTTTCCATGTCCATCTCCTTCATTCATGTGAAAATTTCATCATCATGATATTCTTCTAAATGGGCTTGATGTTCCGGGCTTGTGATGGTTTTTTTTTTTTTCCTCACATGTACTACTGGAAGTACAGGCCACTATTTCCAAATCGAGCACAAAAGCTGAGTATCGGGCGATGTCCGCTGCGTGTAGTGAGCTTGTCTGATTATATGGACTTCTTTCCGACTTGGGCATTCCTCTGCAGAATCCTACTCCACTCCATGTCGATAATCTAAGTGCCGTTCAGATTGCTTTTAACCCGGTTTTTCATAAATAGACGAAGCATATTGAAGTCGATTGTTACTTTATCTGCGAGAAATTTTAGTCTGGGCTCATTTCTCTTCCAGCATCCCATGATCAGATTGCCGACATTCTCACCAAGTCCCTCGCTTCTGCATGTCACTCATTTCTAGTTGGCAAACTATTACTTGTCGATGACCAGTATTAGTTTGAGGGGGGATGTTAGACAGACTCACATACTATATTCAACCCCTTTGGGTTGTCCCAAATACAGAAAAGCTTTCAGATCCTCTCTGTTTACAAATAGCAACCAATTACCTTACCAAATGGGCTAAATCCATGAGGAAGATTGGTCATGAGTACATCATCCTTATAATTACAAAAAATATGCAAAAGGGTCATCGATCGATCAAAATAATTTTATTTCGTCTTTGTTGGTTTTAAAACCGCATGGTTACATGGAATTGGAAAGCTTTTCTGTTAGTAAGGATGACATCAAGGACAAGGCCGATTAATTACAAACTGCAAGGATAAGGAATAAGAGGATGGAGGGGACAAGCCGTTGATGAAGAAGATAGTCAGGATTATGACCTTACGTCCCCTCTCGGCCGGATGCTTCCGCCTCCCTTGCCACATGTTTTTTTTTTGGTAACAGACAAGCAGGTTTTTCCGGCCTAGTTTTATTCGGGACCCACGCGTTACGTTCTGCCGAGTCATCTCTCGACAGATTGATAGAGCCCCACATGACCAAAGACCACAAGCATCTATTCAGCCAATACATGATCAATCTTGCTGGAGATTGACCGGTCCTGCCGAAAAGTTGCTGGGGATCTGGTCAATGAGACCAATCCCTTGATGTTCGGTTAGACTTGGCCTCAGTAAAGCAAATGAACTTGAGCCGAGTCGGCAGCCAAAGTGTTAAGGGAAAGCTCCATCGACCATGGCATCTCATTATTAGCGTAATATGCGCGAGTCCCTAGCATTATGTTCTGCCGAGCCGTCTCTTGACAAAGTCCCATATTCTAGGATAAGGGACAGAACGGTGAAACGATCGAGTCCGACCGCTGCATCGTCATCTTAAATCGTTGGAGTACTAGGGAAGCCTCCATTACCGTCCGAGTGGACTGGTTATCTATAGAAAGATCAATGATGCTTTGGATGAAAAAGGAACCAGTGAGTGCGAAAGAATTTGGGAAGGGATCTAGGCCTAATGGTGATCTTCCCTCCATGGTTTCAGAGCCTAAGGGAGGAAATCCATCGTAGATGGAGATGGAATGGTGAAGGCTGTTGGGTTTGTGAGGACTTGGAGTCTGAAGCCTCTCTTTAATAGACGAAATGAAGTAAAGGAGCAGTTAACGCACATAAAGGAGTGGTGTCAATTGAGTTTTCCAAGATGTAAATGCAGCTGTTTCTAAGGCATTGGAATACAACAAGATTAATTCCTCTTGATGTGATATATTGCTACAAGCAAATATATGGCAAGTACGATTGAGGATGACTAAGTACCGAGAATCCATATTGCTATATAGAGGGTAGGTGAATCACAAGATGATCACTCATCCTATGTAGTGCGGTTAGGATAGAAAATACACGACATCTGAATGTTGACCAAGGGCTTAAAATTTTATTCATTATTATGCTGGTCATCGACCGATTGGTTACAAGAGGAAGGAAGCAAGAATACTGAAGACAGGTAAACAAATAAGATCTTTAAGCTGTCAAATTCTGCTGAGGGCCTGCATCTCTGCTTCATTCTTCTCTTTAGTGGGCCCCCAACAGTTTCCCTCCTCAATGAAATGTGGCAAGAAGTGAAGTAATTGATTAACACGAACAGAAATAGTGTACTTCGCTCTCGGCCGCCTTTTTATCAGCATGGCTTGCCATCAACCGAGTTTGGTATAGATGAATCTGTTCATCTATGAACTCTAGGTCCACTGGGTCAGCCATTTCTTTTGCATAAAAGGCGCTGCCTCGCTCTCATAATTCATCCATCATGTTGGAGTGGTAAGACTACAAAATCCTGAGCATCGATCAGTTGAATTGGTATGCCCGAACACAACGTCACTTGTTGTACTAGTCTCTTTCATATTTGCCACTCATATCGGCTGAGCCCTTCACGACTGCTTCTTGCTGTTCTAGGAAACATGTGTGCACCCCATGGAGATAGCACGATGTCTCGTATTGAGTCTATCATTCAGCTTGGCCGAAGGATGAAGGTCGAGCAAACATGAAGCATCAGTAATGAATCTCATTACGTCAGATGGCAGAAAGGAGAAAGAGAAGTCTTTCAACCCTTCGCCGAAAATCTCTCGGAGAAAGGACTCAGCTCCAACAATGAGGGAAGGTAGCTCAATAGCCATGGGAACACTCGAATTTGAAAAAGTTATGATGATTTTGGAATTCAATGCTATTTAAATAGTGGGTTCAGAAAGCCCACTATCCGTAGAAGATGTGGCTAGAAGAAACTACACGTTCCAGTTTGCTCGTGGTATGGGCGGTTGAGGCAAGATATTCGGAAGCAGTTCACGTTCAACTAAAAACTAGCGAATGTTCTAGAAAGCGTAATTGCAGACAATTACTCGAGGAAATGAAAGTCTCAAAGTGGCTCAAGGGCCATTCATCCACACAAAGAGTGTTACAGATTAGAGGATAAAAATTGTTAAAAGAATGCTTCGGCCATCGCCATCTGCTTTTTGGCTGCTAATAGCGATGCTTCTCCCCTTATTGTTGATCGAGATGCCTGATTCATTTCGTCTGCTTGTGAATGTGTTGTAGCAACTAACCGGAAAATCTCATCCGCAGTCTTAAGCTGCTCCGCACGTTCGTCTGCTAATTGCTGTCTCAATATGATCAGTTTGGCCTCCAAAGCCGTAATCCTGATCTCTAAATTCCCAATGCTTGTTTCAGAAGCTCTCGCTACAACAATTTTTGCCGAGAGTGCGGACAACTTCTTGCACACTGGCTTTCTTGAGATCGGTTGCTTGTTTCTCAGCTTCAAGATGACCGACAACTGCCATAGCTTGACAATACATGTCAAGTATACCCTGAAGATCTAGGAGAGATGATGCCTTGATTACCAAAGTTGGGTCTGATTGGGACGACATATACGCTTTCACACTTCATTTGACTCCCCTTAGTAGCAAACACTTGTATTTGCTTATGTAGACCTCTTTTGTGAGATCTCCATAAAGAATGGTGTTTTCAATGTCAAGTTGGAATAGTACCAACCATGGTTAACTATAATTGAGAAAATAACTCAAATGAAATTGAGCTTATCAACTAGAGAGAATGTCTCAGTGTAATCAACTTCGAGAGTTTGTGTATTACTTAACATTGATCAATCTTTCAATTATTCCAAGTCGAAACTTAATAACATGCTCAATGCACCCACTTATATCCAACAGCATGCTTACCAGCCTTAAGATGGGCCAACTCTCTAGTACTGGTACAATGAAGAGCAGTCATCTCCTCTTCCATTGCCAACTTCCACCCCTTATGAGACAAGGTTTCCTGATGTGGTTTTAAAACAGAATAGAAGGAGATAGATAATACAATTTTTTTAAATTTAGAAGACAAACAATAAAAAGAGAAAAATCTAGAAATAGGATGTTTGGTACATTGACATCTACCTTTCCTTTGTGCAATAGGAAGACCAAAAGACTCATGAGGTAGAAAATCTGAAGGCTCGAAAGAAGATGCGGTGGATGACAAGTCATGGGCAACTTTATTATCTGCATTCTTCTGTCATGAGTAAAGCTCGAGATGGGTTAAATTGCAGGAATAGACCGGACTTGTGGAAAAAAGTGGCTAGATAGAATGAGCCTAAAGGGGGAGGCATTGGCATTGTATAAGAGTACTAAAAATCATCTATTGTAAGAGTTTTTCCTTCATCTAAAAAGAAAGGTGTCGATTTAAAGAATGTAGCATCAACACACATGATTTGTTTACGAATATTGGGAATGTAACACTAATAGCCTCTATATATTGGAATATACAAGAGATACTATTTTATTACACCAGGATTTGATTGATCAAAATGTGAGTTTAATTTATGGACAAAGCACACACACCCAATGACTTAAGAGAGAGAATAATGGAGTCTTAGGAAGTAAAGCAAAATGAGGTGACTGACCTGCTAGAATGGTGGTGTAGGCATTCGATTTATCAAGCATATAGTGATAAATGATATCACTCCAAAAGACCTTTGAAAATTTCATAAGAATTAATAATGCAAAAGTGACAATTCTTCCTTTCAGCGATGTCGTTTTGTTGCAACATGTGAGCACATGATGTTTGATCCCAAATGGCATGTTCAAATATCTAGGAATTAAATGAATTTGATACATACTCTTTATCATTGTCAAACTGAAGCACACAACTTAGAATTGAATTGATTTTGCACCTCGACATGAACTATTCTAAAAATTGAAAATAACTTGTATCGATCTTTCATTAAATAAAGCCAAGTCATTTGAGAGAAATATCATCAATAGAAGTAATAAAATACTTATACCTAGGGCTGAAAGTCAGGCGGGTTGGTGCTCAACCCTAACCCAACCCAAGGTTCCTATACCTCAACCCTAACCCAACCCAACCCAATCTCGGGTTGGGAATTCTCAACCCAAGCCCAACCCAAGCAGGCTCGGTTGGGTTGATTGGGTTGGTCAGGTGTATACGTGCTAATATTTTCGTTATTACATTAGTTTATTAATTATATTTCAATATAAGACTCATTTTTTGTATCTATGATTTTATTAACTATATATGTGATTATTCATCATAAAGAACATTTTTTTTTTCTTTAAAAAATCAAGCTGAAATATAGGACAACTACTCCTTTAAAAGTCATGTAGCATAGCACGCAATATATTTGGGAGAGAGAAGTCCGGCATATCTTGTTAGCTTGAGTCCTTGGAAATGACGTGGACAAATGAGACCCGACATCACTAGTGTGCCTTCGACACAAACGATCCACACTCAATTATAATTTATAAGTAAATAATCTATTGATCGGGTTCGGGTTGGGTCGGGCAACCCGAGACCTCAACCCGAGCCCAACCCAAGTTTTATCGGGTTGGTGTTTGTATAGCCCAAGCCTGAGATCGGACCTGATATATCCTACGAGCCGAACCCAATGTCGGGTCGATCACGGGTCGGTCGGGTTGAACCCGCCCAACTTTCAGCCCTACTTATACCTTGATATACTAGAAACTCAAATAGGACCCTAAATATCTAAATGAACTAAAGCAAATGGAACATTACTACACTTCTCCACTCATGGGAGAATAGAGACCATTTGGTGTTTACTCAACTCACGTACCTTACATTCTAACTCTAACACACTAGACAATGGTGGAGCAATACTATTGAGACTCCTCAAAGTGGTTGACCAAGACGACAATGCCACTAGCGACTTCGAGGAGAGACTTGTTACACGATTGCTCTAACTAGCTCACAATCAAGATAGTAAAGGCTACTGCATTGATACTCTCCACCAATCCCTTTCTTTGTCCTAGATACTGAAAAACATAATGTGAAGGATAAGATGTTATATAATAATAAGAGATTTAGTGAGTTTACTAACTAAGACTAAATGGGCAATTAGGGACATAAAGAATAGAAGATACGAAAGTGAGGGACTAGCATGAACCGTACCCACTCTACTATTTTAGATAGGGTACCATTTGCCAAAGTAACAGAGGAACTTAACAAAGGTGTAGTGAAGGAAAAAAAAACACTGGATGTACCTGTCATGTGATTAGATGCTCTAGAATCAATTGGAATAGGAGACTGAGAAGCTAAATAAGTTATACCCGAGTTTACAAATATTGCCAAAGAGGAAGAAAAGGCACTAAAGGTATGACAAGTCTTCAATAAGTTTGTGTACTCATCCTTAGGGAACATGACCACATCTCCTGAGGTAGTACATGACTAAGATGCAGTCATGGAACTAGTTGGAGGAGCTCCACTATTATCTTCAGAATAAGAGGACTAATTAGCGATTAACTCAGGTTGGTTTCCTATGGATATCCCAACACCTCTCCACTGTGTGATAAGTTATTTCATAATGAGTACACTTCCGAGGCCCAGGATCTCTATCATGTGTTGGGATGCCTTGCACAAACCTTAGGATCTAGCCTCCCGAAACAAACCAGAATTATGGATAATAAAGCAATGAAATAAATCAAAGCATCAATCACACACCACACAAGAGATTTTTACGTGGAAAACCCTCAAAGAGGTAAAAACCACGGGACCTCGTCCAGATCAACAATCCACTAACAATCCACTATGAAGTAGAACGTTACAATCTTCTTCACTCACGCAGGAGTGGATAAACAATAAGAGAAATAGAGAAAACGGAGAGATCTAACCGATTACGAGGACATAGAAGTGCTGAGATGTAGATTGCAAAGTAGAGAACCTCCCTTCTATAAGCTTCCTCTCTCTCTTTCTTCCTCTCTCACACCTTTGATAGCCCTAAACCCTTTAGCAAATACCTTGTAAAGCTTTAGGAAACCCTCTTGCTATTTTGTGATCCCTAGAAAAACCCTAGGCAACCCCTTTTATAGTTTTGGGAAACTCCTTTCCGCATCCCAGTTGCGAAAGGACTCAAATCCGCAGTTTCGCGCAAAATCGCGGAACAAACTGCGTAACCTTCGACTAGTCGAGACATCCCTTCGACCAGTCGTAGGCCCCCTTCGACCAGTCGAAGGTTCCTTCAACCAGTCGTAGCTACAGTAAAAAACAGCAAAATTACTCGCTGGACTTTGAGTCGAAGTTTTGACTCGAACCTTCGACCGGTCGACCACCAGCCTTCGACCAGTCGAGCAGGGCTCTCGACCAGTCGAAGATGGGTCAAAATAACCCATCAAATCTCCCCCTTTTTGACCCAGGAGGGATCCACCTTCTTCAAGCCAGCCAGGTTTTTACAAACCTCGAACTTGCCCTTGAGTAAAGCCTTGGTCATCATGTCTGACCCATTATCGTCCGTGTGGACTTTCTCAAGCTGTAACACCTTCTGTTCCAAAGTATCCCTGATCCAGTGATACCGAATCTCTATGTGCTTCGACTTGGAATGCTGACTTGGATTCTTGCTCAAGTGTATAGCACTCTGACTATCGCAATAGACCACGTGCTCCTGCTTTAGGCTAAGTTCCTGTAGGAACCTTTTCATCCAAAGCATCTCTTTACATGCTTCTGTGACTGCAATGTATTGGGCCTCTGTCGTCGACAATGCTACGACCTTCTGTAGCTTGCTCTGCCAAGAAACCGCTCCCCTTGCAAACGTGAATATGAACCCCGATGTAGACTTCCTGGAGTCTATGTTACCTGCCATATCTGCATCTGTGTAG
Source organism: Magnolia officinalis (assembly GCA_021015155.1). Classification (NCBI taxonomy): domain Eukaryota; kingdom Viridiplantae; phylum Streptophyta; class Magnoliopsida; order Magnoliales; family Magnoliaceae; genus Magnolia; species Magnolia officinalis. The sequence continues at coordinate 56,095,300 of JAJHSJ010000007.1, forward strand.
CCCTCTAACACAGGTTTTCCGTCACCATAGCATAGGCTCAACCTGGATGAGCCTCTTAGATACCGTAGTATCCATTTCACCGCTACCCAATGCTCTTTGCCAGGATTGGCAAGGTACCGGCTGACAACACCAACCGCATATGCTATGTCTGGGCGTGTACACACCATAGCATACATCAAACTTCCTACTGCTGACGCGTAGGGTATTTTCTGCATCTCTTTCACCTCTTCCTTCGTCTTGGGACACTGCCTGTCGCTCAATCTGAAGTGACCATCTAGTGGAGTACTGACCGGCTTCGCTGCATTCATATTGAACCGCTCTAGGACTTTCTCAATATACCGCTCTTGTGACAGCCAAAGCTTCCTGCTGCTTCTGTCACGGGTTATCTCCATTCCTAGGATCTGTCTAGCCGGGCCCAAGTCTTTCATCGCAAAAGACTTGCCCAACTCCTGTTTCAGCCTGTCAATCTTCTTGATGTCTTTTCCCATGATGAGCATGTCATCAACATATAACAACAGAACTAAGAAATCACCGTCTGAGAACTTACGCGTGAACACACAGTGGTCCGACTCCGTTCTGTCATACCCATGCTGTAACATGAACGAATCGAACTTCTTGTACCATTGCCGTGGAGCTTGTTTCAGCCCATACAAGCTCTTCCTCAGCCTACACACCATATGCTCCTTGCCCTTGACTTCGAACCCCTCTGGTTGGTGCATGTAGATCTCTTCTTCCAGGTCACCATGGAGAAAGGCAGTTTTAATATCTAACTGCTCTATCTCTAGATCCATGCTAGCCGCCAACCCAAGCAACACCCGTATGGATGTCATCTTTACCACTGGTGAGAATATCTCCTCGAAGTCTATACCTTTCCTCTGACCAAACCCTTTCACCACAAGTCTGGCCTTAAACCTCGTCTGTGAATTCTTCTGCTTAACCTTCTTTCTGAACACCCACTTGTTGCTCAAAGCTTTCTTGCCCTTAAGCAATTTCACCATGTCATAGGTGTGGTTCTTATGTAAGGATTCCATCTCCTCTTGCATAGCTTTCAACCACTCCTCCTTATGCTCGTCGGCTAGGGCCTCAGAATAATCTTCTGGCTCTCCCCCATCGGTTAGCATAATGTACTCATGCGGCGAGTACCTCTTGGACGGCTGTCTGTCCCTAGATGACCTCCTCACCTGTGGCTCAACAGGTGGATCAAGTGGGGGCTGCTCCCCTGGTCCATCTTCTGAAGGAACTCCCTCGTCCTCTGCACCTTGCTGTACTCCCCCGTCATCAGGCACCACGGGAGGAGTAATCGGATCCATGTCCTCTAGCTCACCTGAACTAGGCTGGTTCTTCTCTAGCTTACCAATGTTTCGATACACTGATCTTCAAAGAAAACCACATCTCTGCTCCTGACGAGCTTCTTCTCGGTCGGATCCCATAACCTGTAACCGAATTTTTCATCACCGTACCCTAAGAACACACACTGCCTGATCTTCATATCGAGTTGGACCTCTCGTCCTTTGGTACGTGAACGGATGCCCTGCATCCAAACACCCTGAGATGACTGTACGATGGATCCTGTCCAGTCCACACCTTCTCAGGTACTTCTCCATTCAACGGGGCTGATGGAGACCTGTTTATCAAATACACTGCCGTGCGCATTGCTTCTCCCCAGAACGTCTTGGGCAACTTCGCATGGGATAACATGCATCTGATTCTCTCAACAATGGTGCGATTCATTCGCTCAGCTACACCATTATGCTGGGGGGTCTTGGGAACCGTCTGTTCATGCCGTATACCCTGGGACTTGCAGTACTCGTGAAAGTCGCCAATGTATTCACCACCATTGTCAGTGCGGATGCACTTCAATGGTCTACCTGTCTCTCTCTCGACCATAGCATGAAACAATTTAAACACACCAAAGACCTCGTCCTTGGATTTCAAAGCATAAACCCAAACCCTCCTAGATGCATCATCTATAAAAGTAACAAAATACAATGCCCCACCCAAGGTTTTTGTCCTCATAGGACCACAAACATCAAAATAAACCAACTCTAATGCATGCACTTTATTCACATGAGAAGCAGTTTTAATAAATAAAACTCTATGCTGTTTCCCTGATAAACAATCAAGACAGGTTTTGAGAGGCATACCTGTCACGTCTGGAAGGAGCTGCTTCCTCGCTAGTAGCTGAAGCCCTTTTTCACTCATGTGGCCTAGACGCCTGTGCCACATGTCAATAGCCGAATCTTCCACTGCGTTCAATCCACCCTTGCACATACTGACACTTGCCTTGTACAGGGTGCAACACTTCTTTCCTCTAGCCACGATCAATGAACCCTTGATGAGCTTCCATCGCCCACCAGCAAACCGGCTTTCATAGCCATCATCATCCAGCCTTCCCGTCGACATCAAGTTGAGGCGAAGGTCTGGGATATGCCTCACATCCCTGAGAACCAATGTGCAGCCCACATCAGTTTTCACACAAATATCACCGACTCCCACAATTTTTGATATGCCAGAATTTTCCATCCCCACGGTCCCTAAGTCGCCTGACTTGTAGCTTGTGAAGAAGTCCCTGTGCGGAGTCGCATGAAAAGAAGCTCCCGAATCAATCACCCAATCGGTGTCCTGACTCGTATCTGTGAGACACACATCATGATCTGCTGAAAGAATAATAACAACGTCGCCATCTGAAGTGACCGCAGTGGAATCTGATTCATCTTCCTTCCCTTTTCCTTTCTTGTCGTTCTTACGACATTCATGCTTATAGTGGCCTTTCTTGCCACAATTCCAGCATTCAACATCTTTTCTGTTGCTCGACTTGCCTCTTGATTTATCTCGGGCCTTTCCGCCCTTCCTGTTCTTTCCTCTCCCCCGTTCCTGTGTCACAAGGGCCTCTTGCTGAGTAGACCCCTGAGACTTCCTCCTTGTCTCCTCATTGAAGAGACAACTGGTTACCTGTTCCATGGATATCTTTCCGTCTGGCGCGGAGTTACTTAGAGACACCACCAATGTCTCCCAACTGTCAGGCAATGAACTAAGCAATAGTAAAGCCTGCAGTTCATCATCCAGGACCATCTTCATAGAGGTGAGTTGGTTCACTATATTGCTGACCTCATTCATGTGCTCGGCCACAGAACCACCATCCTTGAACTTGAGATTCACAAGTCGCCTTATCAGAAATATCTTATTACCGGCTGTCTTCCTCCCATACAGCCCTTGTAATTTCAGCCATAGGCTAGCAGCTGAGGTTTCCGTAGACACATGGTGGAACACAGAATCATCCAGCCATTGTCTAATAAACCCCACCGCCTTTCGGTCCATCTTCTTCCAATCATCATCAGTCATATCCTTGGATTTTGCTGATATGCCTGAGATTGGAGAATATAGGTCCTTGCAATAAAGCAAGTCCTCCATCTTAGCCTTCCATATGGTCCAGTTAGAACCATTGAGGCTGATCATCCTTGAGCCACCTTCCATAATTCAAAACCGATCATACCCGTTCAATGAACTTAGCTTTGATACCACTTTGTTGGGATGCCTTGCACAAACCTTAGGATCTAGCCTCCCGAAACAAACCAGAATTATGGATAATAAAGCAATGAAATAAATCAAAGCATCAATCACACACCACACAAGAGATTTTTACGTGGAAAACCCTCAAAGAGGTAAAAACCACGGGACCTCGTCCAGATCAACAATCCACTAACAATCCACTATGAAGTAGAACGTTACAATCTTCTTCACTCACGCAGGAGTGGATAAACAATAAGAGAAATAGAGAAAACGGAGAGATCTAACCGATTACGAGGACATAGAAGTGCTGAGATGTAGATTGCAAAGTAGAGAACCTCCCTTCTATAAGCTTCCTCTCTCTCTTTCTCCCTCTCTCACACCTTTGATAGCCCTAAACCCTTTAGCAAATACCTTGTAAAGCTTTAGGAAACCCTCTTGCTATTTTGTGATCCCTAGAAAAACCCTAGGCAACCCCTTTTATAGTTTTGGGAAACTCCTTTCCGCATCCCAGTTGCGAAAGGACTCAAATCCGCAGTTTCGCGCAAAATCGCGGAACAAACTGCGTAACCTTCGACTAGTCGAGACATCCCTTCGACCAGTCGTAGGCCCCCTTCGACCAGTCGAAGGTTCCTTCGACCAGTCGTAGCTACAGTAAAAAACAGCAAAATTACTCGCTGGACTTTGAGTCGAAGTTTCGACTCGAACCTTCGACCGGTCGACCACCAGCCTTCGACCAGTCGAGCAGGGCTCTCGACCAGTCGAAGATGGGTCAAAATAACCCATCATCATGATCCCCACCAAAATCATTATAACCACCTCTACCACTTTAATAACCTCATCCACTACGACCTCCTTCTCGTCCAGCAGACGATGACACTAATGTAGATTTGCCATCGGTTTGATATTAGAACCAACGGATACACGCTGAAGATAGGCAAAGAGTTCATTTAATTATGAAATTATCTTTACCACCCAAGATTTATGCACGCACTGGCTCATATTTTAGTTTTAAACCAGATTGGAACTTAGCCACATGAAACTTTCACATTGTGGTCTCCGCTTCTCTACATCATTAGTAAGCATCTAATACACATTCAACTATTCCCACATTCCATGAGTTTTGAAAAATATTCGCCTAGGGATGTATCCCCTTGTTGGAATATGAAGATTCTTTGAACAACTGATACGTAAGTGTGTTTGGATTGGCAAAATACATCAGTGTATTGTGATGCTTTCAAGTTTACAACATGCTGCTTGGATAAGGAGGGAAAATGCGGTCTTGCAGTCCCTTGATATGTTGGATGTGCCTGATTTTGGTGAATCCAGGGCTGCATTACACCTGAATTCGACATTCATTTGGAAATGATCATTGCTACTATTGGTCGTCCAGGGGTTTATGTTTATTCCTGTGCCCACTTCTCCCTCTATATAAAGACACCATGTTGCAAACAAGTAAAAACAAAAGCCTTTTTCTCCATGATACCATGGTTGCAGTGGTATAGGACCGGCGTCAATACCTCAATATGGTTAATCGAATCTACGCGATGTCAGAGGAAGGGCCAGTAAGACCAAGGTATGAAATGCCACATCTCCTCTCTCTGCTTTCTGAAGAAAATGGAATGAGGGTGTTAATAATGGGTTTTGTTCGACTGACTGTTAAAGTTTTTGTCATAGCCAATCCAAAACGGCATGAACAAGACATCCTAATGGGTCTGGATTACAATGCTAAGAGGTGGACATTCGCATAGACCTTCGTCGCACCATGAACTCCTACTTCGCTTCAAGGCTTCTCAGCCCACGATTGATGGCTAATCGGATGCCACTGCCATTACCTGGCCTATGACTGGCGATGTCAAAGTCATGGTAGGTGCTAGTTCATTGGATGCCACTGCCATTCCACATATTTAACAGCTTCATACTTAAACGGATAGAACACGCACATTATAAAGGGTTTTGGAACCATTGAAATTGACAATCAGGATTGTGGATTGTCAATGGTCATCTAGTGTTGACGATGTTAACAAATTCAACTTCTCATGTAATCTCTTCACATGGTCAAAATAACTTCTCCTACACAGTGGAACTGGCCATTGGGATGCTGAATAGGGATTTCTTGAGTGGGAACACCATACGTAGTGTGAAATCATTTACCCAGCTCAAGAGCTTCCTGTCAAACCATGGAATGGTGGAATTTCATCTGGTTTCCCTCCATTTCCCTCCTATTTAAGTAACACCATACTAGGGCTCGATACACCCAAATTTTAGACAATACTGGTTGACACCGTAATCATTGCTTCATACGATCACATTACGATGTATTCGGCCCAGCCAAGCATGCCCTAAGAGAGACCTTCTCTAGCAAATACATCTCGTGGAGTATCATAGACTTCTTTTGCCAAATCCAAAAATATCACATTCTTAGTCATGGATGATTCCATATTGTTTCATAGTTGTGTTATAATCTGAGAATTCTTGTGAATCCATTCATCATACTTACTATCCCTTTCATCCACTTTCTCCATTGTCAAATATTTTAGCTTTCCCTTGGCTGTCAAGAAAACTTATATGGATTTAGACCACTAGAGATGGTTTGCTCCATTTAACTTAGTAGGGCTAATTTGTGCCCCTAAATAGTCGAATGAACTCCCATAACTAGGTCTATGCTCTTCAGTACCTCATCTTCATTAGAATCAAATAGGATAAAAGGACAAGAGAACTTGAGAAGTACCACTTACACTTCTCCCAAAGGGTTAATTACTCCATTTGCATGCTTTAACATGGTGTACAGTCGATGCTTGAAGCACTTATCAGCTCAACACTTCCACGGTCATATACTAAAATGTATAATAATCACCTACATATCACCACATTTTTCACATGCAGACCATAAAAGAGGATGAAACACCAAAGAAAAGAAACCCTTGGTTTCTTAAGGGATTCTCAGGCAAGAGAGAATGAAAATGAGAAAAAGAAAGGAAGAAGATTTAATAAGTAAGAGAGTAGAAGAAGATCCGAACTTGATCAATTATCGCTTTGATAAAATGAAAGTTTATGATAAAAGAGAAAAAGAGAAGGAAAGAGGAAAGAGGAAAGATGAAAGAGAGGTAAGGGTTAGATGTCTCCCTCTTGCTTTTATTCACTTAAGAGTAATAAAAACGAAAATTTCAAAATTACCTTTCACTTTTACAATTTACACTACAAGCCACAGAAAATATAAAATATGCATAAGAAGAAAACAAAAGCACAAAAAAGGAGGATTAAGTGGGTTGTATTTTCACACCGCTCATATTAACCATCTTCAACAAATTTAATAATAAAATTACCTATAAAAGCCAGTGAGGAAAAATGTATATTCACAATGACTAAGGCTTTGTTTCGTAGACGCCTAAAAATGAGTTATTCTCATTTTAGTTAATAGTAATTATGTATTAGAGATCTTGTCTCAAATACATAATGAGTTAATGTTAACAATATAATTGTGTATTAGATATCAAGATCTCTAATACGTAATTACTATCAACTAAAATGAGAGGACATCTACCAAACAGGGTTTAAAGCTATCAAAAGATTAACTTAGGGGACTAAGCTCCCTCAGTCTTTACTGTGAGGATTCTAACCCTTTTGGATGATAACCATTGTCTTATATATTTTTGTTTCTTCTTAGTTTGATAAATTTAGAATTGAGTAATAGTCTTATGATAATTAGAGCTGTACACGAACCGAGTTAGCTCGGTTAGCTCGCTCGACTCAACTCGACTCGAAAAAGCTCTATTCGACTCGGTTCGAAATTGAGTTCGAGTCGAGTCGAGCTGATTTTTTTAGCTCGAAAAAATTTCGAACCGAGTTCGAGCTTGCCTGAGCTCGACTTGACTTGGATCGAACCCCAACTCGAATCGAACTCAGATTGAACCAGTTCGGTGACTTGGTTATTTTGATATTGATGTTGCTCACCAAGTGTTTGATGAAGTGACTCAACGAAGTGTTGGCTGGTGGCGAGGAAGGTATAGATATGAAACAAATACCCTTGTATCTTGATTTTGATATTGCCTACTGAGTGTTTGATGAAATACCTGCAAACTGATGCTGCTGTTTTACATACCGTGAGAAATTGAAGGTACACTTCATGTGTTTGTGAAAATGCCGCACAGGCTCGATCTTGGCTCAAACTCAGCTCGAACTGGCCCGAGCTGCTGACCGAATCGAGCTGAGCTGGCCAGTCAGGCTCGAGGACCAAGCCGAGACGAGTTTGAGCTGGGGTCAGCTAGTGGCTGAGCCGAGTCAAGCTGTGCCAAGCTCAACTCGGTTCGACTCGTGTACAGCTCTAATGATAATAATGATTCTTGATAAATGTTGATCTTTATGCATCATTTTAAGAAGGTCAAAGCATGTTGTGTTGCAGTGAAGAGTGGCTTAAAAGAATGGACAAGAACTCAGCTTCCATAACACCAATAATGGAATCCACATACGGCAAGGAATCGGCTACCAAGTGGACTGCCTACTGGCGAACATTCTTCATTTCAGTTGCTGAGCTCTTTGGATACAATGATGGAGAAGAATGGATAGTAGCACATTTCCTATTCAAAAAGAAGTAGAAAGTTGTAGTCTCTTGTCGTGACTTTCTCACTTCTTATTTGAAGCATATTCATTTCAATGCCCTTCCAGTGGCTTTTTCTTTCAGAACTTATGATGCCTTCTCCTTTCCATGGAGAAGACATTCCTGAAAGTCCATTTAAAAATAAAGAGACTAGTTCTTTTAGAAAAGACTAGATGACCAATGGTCTAACAGAAGCTATGACCTTTGATAGTGGAATGGTGGAACCAGATTCATGCAACTGAGCCCAATTAGTTGGGATAAGACTTAAATGTTCTTGTTGGTGATGAAACTTTCTTTTGAAAAAAAAAATTTATACAACTGGCAGTTTAGGCTTTGATATTAAGTAAAAACTTTCTTTTGTATGTGTGTGTGTGTGTGTGTGTGTGTGTGTGTGTGTGTTCAGGTCAAGCTAAACTGAAAGCAGCAGGATTCGCCCATTCATCAATAAAGTCTCCATAGTGGATTAGTCTTACCTAAAACGCATGGCTTTGTATTTTTACCAATTAAAAATCGACTTTTGCAATTTTCCTCTTTACCCATTCATTTTCAAATAAGCAGTGAGAAAGTGTGTTCAAATAAATATGATTTTTAGGCTATATTTATATGCAATAGGGGTTGCTAGATGTAAGGTTGACTCTGCACCTATAATCATATTGATGGCAATGAAAGCTTAGAAGCTGCTTCAAAGGGTTGCCAAAAATGTACTTCTCCAAAATCTGGCGAAGACTACCAAAAAATACTGACTGATCTCGCTAGAAGTGAAAGCATTCATAACCACAATCCTCCTTATTGAACTCTAGAGGTTGTTGCTACCTTCACAAGAATTTGTCAAAAAGAAAATGATAACCATCTATAATATAATAATAATAATAGTTCACAGAGAAGAGATGCAAAAAAATGAGCACAGCCCACCAAATGAGTAACAAAAAAGGGTGAGACATGCACCAGATGCATAGCAAACAAGAGAGAAATGTTAAACCAATCCTTGCCTAAAACAATTATAATCAGTCCATGCACTATCACCTTAACATGAAAAATTACATTTTGTGATAGGAATCAACATAACAATACTCTTCTCATTGTACCTAATATCGTACTGGAGTTGGGCACTATCTGTAAGACCTATAACCTCACGAGACCTTCCATATGCTATAACTTTGGCATTGACATGTTTTAGGTAGACTAAATTGATGAGTTTTGATCGTAACTCTATTTTAGTATCGCAACAACCTGAGACTTGTATTCTATTGACTGTGCGAGCGCTATGATTCCAATGTTGCGCGGCATGCCCCATTGCAACCCCATATTAGAAGTTGCAGTTTTGGCACAATCCAAAGTTGGCCACGCAACGCATGCAGGCCTCACTTGCACAAATTCTAAAGTTGTCCAATCAATCCAATCAATCAAACCATTAATCAACCCATCCCCTCTCACTCTCCCTCATCAGTCAAAGAAGCTCATACCCTTGCCCATGCCAAGCCATTTCCTCTCTTCTTCTCCCTCACCCCATTCTATCCATCCATCTTTTCCTAATTTATGTCACAAATCCTGTATCCTCTCTTATTTCTACCACATTTCCTAGCAAGAGAGAGAGAGAGAGAGAGAGAGAGAGAGAGAGAGAGAGAGAGAGAGAGAGAAATGGTTTGAGAGAGAGAGAGCTAAGATTATGGAGAGATCTAGAGGTTAAGAGGAAGAGAGAATAGAAAAGAGAGATTATATGATATTAGGAGTGGAGAGGAGCTTGATGGACCGTCTAATCGCCGATCCAACCATTCATCCGACATTGTGAGTGCATGGGAAGATAAAAAAAGTCATTCCTTTCTTGTGTTATCTCATTTTTTGTGGGCCCATAAGTGTGGGACCCACCTTGAGTATCTACGGAGTGTATAGTGGATCCCACAGTGGCGGGTCCACTTTGATAGCTGGATCTTCTTCCCTTATTTTTCTTCTTTCCCATTCATTTCCCTTTCTCCTTCTTCCTTTGATGATGTTGTGGGGCCCACAAGTGGGCCACACCGTTGGAGAGCATGCTCCACACGCTATCATACTAACTTATGTGGGCTACCGTGATATTTATTTTAAATTTAACCCATGGATTTGATCACACGGTTTTGAATGGTGGAAAAACACCAAGATCGGGTTGATCCAAAGCTCCTTAGCCCACCATGAGCTGGCCAATCTGATGGGACGGAGCGGATTCCTCTAGGTGGGCCCACCACCATTTAAACAAGAGAGAGAGAGAGAGAGAGAGAGAGAGAGAGAGAGAGAGAGAGAGATTCGCTGGACGCTGCGTCCCTGTTGACACAGCCCCTCCCTGGGCGTTGGGAGGTGGCCCACTCATGGGTCCCACCATGGTGTATAAATCACATCCACGCCGTCCATCCAACTCCCCAGCTCATTTTAGTACTTGAGCCCAAATATGAGGCCCTGAGTAGAGTAGCAATGGGCTGGAGAGCCCAAGCGTCAATGATGCTGTGCTTCAGTAAACAGAATTTACATTGCTGGGAGTTGGGAAGTGGGTTCCCACACTCCTGGGACTCACCTTGATTTATTTCTTATATCCACACCGTCCACCTGTTTACCCACCTCATTTAATGGGTTGAGACAAAAATTGAAGCTGATCCAACCCTCACGTGGACCACACTATAGGGAACGGTAGAACTGGGAACACCCACGTCAGATGCATGCAAACGTGGGAGGGGTGCCCCCCTTGTGGGACCATATCGGCGTATTTGATAGATCCACACCGTTCATCTGTTTCTAAAAGATCATTTTCGGCAATAGACCGAAAATTGAGAAAGATCCGAAATTTAGGTGTGCCGCACCGTGGGATATAATATCTGCGGTTGAAACCTTTCAAGGCCCACTGTCGGATTCATGTTCCTCCAAACTAGCCCAAGCCAGGGCCTATTAGACACCACTCGAGCTGGCCATTTCGGTGGACGAAGCAGATCATCCAAATGCGCCCAACTGTGTGATAAAATATAATAAACAAAAAATACAATGCCAGCAACAGACTGGAGCTATTGAGCGTCCAAAGGGGCGGACGCCCTCCAGGGGCGTGGAGTCGGGGCCCACTCGTGGGACCATCATGGCGTATATGTTTCATCCGAGCCATTCATCCTTTTTGCCAGATCATTTTAGGCCGTGATCCCAAAAACTAGGCCGATCCTAATCTCAGGTGGACATCACTGAGGGGAACAGTTGGGCAGGGGAGGGCCGCCCCTTTTTGCAACAATTAGGGTCCCACGAGTGGGACCGGACCCACCTTGATGTTTATGTGCAATCCACACTGCCCATCCGATCTGTCAGATTTTTCTAGGCCTTGGGCCCTAAAATGAGACCGATCCAAATCTTACCCCAGCTCGAACGCAGCTTGGCTTACTTCGGTCAGCAAATCGGGCTAGTTCGAATCAAGTTCGAGCCTGTGCGACATTTTCTCAAACACAGAGTGCATCTTTAATTTCTTACATAATGCAAAACAGTAACAACAATTTACTGGTATTTCATCAAACACTTGGTGGGGCAGCATCAAAATCCAAGATATAAGGGCAGTTTTATAATGTAAAGTTTTTGTTGTTGTTGTTGTTGTTGTTGTAGTGATTTGTTTCATATCCATTCCTTCCTCGCCACCATCCAATCCTGTGAAGAATGTATACACCCAAAACAACACTTCGTTGAGTCATTTCATCAAACACTCAGCGAGCAACATCAATATCAAAATAACCGAGTCACTGAGCCGATTCGATTTGAGTCAAGTTGAGCTCGAGCAAGCTCGAACTCGAGCTCCAAAAACCATCTCGACTTGGTCCGAATCCAATTTCGTGCCGAGGCGAGTCAAGTTGAGCAAGTGGACCGAGCTAACTCGACTCATCTACAACTCTAATATTAGGTGATCTACACCACAGGGAACTGTGGGGGTGGAAATCTGATTGTTTTGGGATTTCCTTAAATTTGGAATTCCTCAGATTTGGGAATCCCCTGGATTTTGGATTCCTTAGATTTGAAGTTCCCTTGGACTTGGGATCCCTAGATTTCTGGAATCCATTGGCTATGTTTGGCACCCGTATTCAAAATCCTTATAATCCTATGGTGATTTGCATAATATATTTACAATGGTTTGTATTTAATTATTAAATCAATGTTAATATTTCTAATTAGTGTACGTATGTAATGTTGACACTATAGTTGTAATAAATCTGTTAAAGCATTAACTTTGCCTAAATGATGAAATCCCAAGACTCAGATGTGCCATAAGCACATGATCACATCTTAATGACTAATCAACGATTCATGACTGTTGTTTACGTTAACAATGTTCAGACAGTACAGATCATACTATTAAAGTAATTATAGTGATGTCGTTGATAATTTGATTATTTAGGGATATCGTCAACGGGCCATGTGTCCAATATATTGGTAACCTAGTGGCACACATGTTGCACATGTGGGTGTCCACCTCGGGTCATTCCCAGTGGGCCCCACCTTGGCATATGTATTTTATCCATGCTTTATATCCGGTAACTAAAGTTTTTATGTACAAGCTACATGAAGAGCCAATGTTAGTCTAACATGGGCCACACCACATAAACCTCTATATTTTTAGTGGGGCCTGTCATTCGGGTTTCAATATTTGTATACGCTGTGCCAATTAAGGTCGATTATCTCATGATATGTCTGATAACATACTAGTGTACTTGGCCTGATAGGACACACTAATAATATGCTTAGTGTCATGATATCATGTCAAGTTATATGCTCATATACATCATTTGTATGCCTGTTGTGGATAACAATTATTCATAGCATATGTCATTCGACTTGAGACACTTAGGCAACTCTATATGAGATAGGGTCGCCCCACATGATCGCGCAGTATGCGCATGTTTGGTACATGACTTGGATAGTATGACTCATGCATTTCGCATCTTGTATGTAATGATCACTTTTACACCCTAGTGACATCGGGGTAGTGGCCGCCACAGACATGCAGTGGATGGCCGAATTTGGATACTGGAAATATGTGTTCTAGCACTTGGCCGCTATGGATGTCCTTGAGTGAAAGTCCCTAAACCCCATGGTACAAGTAAAATGCTTCAATGTTGAAACCGAGTGAATAATATAAGTGTCAAAGTGCTAAATACCAGTAGGTCACGTCTCTCACTGTGTCAAGGTCGGTTAGAAAGGGGTGTGACCTTATCCGCCCAGGTATAGGGGGCTATAAGTTAGGCTGAGTCTAACTAGTTCGTGAAATGAGTCCGCTATTGACGAGCCGGGTGGGCATTGGCATACCACTGACGAGGTGAATAGTGAGGTCTCTTCCACTCACTTGGTCATGCGCACGATGGGCGATAACCAGTGTTGAAGCGTACAAGACACGATGATGTTTTCGGTAACGAACTGTTCTGATATGTGGACTAGATGAGGATTGGCTTGTTTGCGTTGCACCTCTCATTCGTGTAATAGACCATAATGACACTCGACCATAGGCCTTGTATTGCATAGCTTTGTAATGGCTAACAACATTCATGGACTTGATAGGTTAGCCCTCCATCATCTTCTGCATACTCTAATATCTGTATTTGTAAGTGCTTATATTTGTAGTACACATCAAATTGTCAAATTTCGTAGACAAAGATACCAGTTTGATCGCAAGTACACTACATTAATTTATGACAACTCATGAAGATCGGCTCAACATTTCAAGACTTAAATGACGTTGCTCAGTTTTAAGTTTATCAAGATTAGAAGATCTCTATATAGAACAACGACCAGGTAGAATGACCCTAGAAAGACCCTAGGTTAGGTGCTTTCGAAAAATGATTAAAGCAGGTTAACTTCTGTATAAGTTCACTGAAGTTTGGCCAACCTAACTTTAGGCTCGGCCAGCTCAACTTACTTCGTCTAACCTAACTTCAGGTTTGGGTAATTTATCAGATTCGAAAATTTGAAAAATTTGTTGCAAATTCGGCCAGCCTAATTTGAAGTTTGACCAGCCTAATTTGAAGTTTAAGCTAGCCCGAGGAAAGTTCGGGTCATTTTCCAGCAACGGATTCTCGAATTTTCGAGGAAATTCGGCCAACTGAATTTTGGATAAATCTTATCCCGCACAATCCGATAGCCGTTGGAACAAAATCGTTGGAATTCGTCCAGCCGAACTTATTTATAGGCTGGCCGAATTTTCATATCATTTGGCTATAAATAGAGACTTTCTTCATTCTATTCTACAACGAAATTCACTCAAAAACATTTTGCAAGTAAGAGAGAAGCTCAGGTCCTCATTAAGTTATTTGTGTGGTATTTATAATTTTTATCTAGCTTATTCAATTCTCATTCTCAAGCTGATCTCAAATATATTTTAGAGAGTAATCTATACTCCACTTGAGAAACAGAGAATTGAATCTCCAACATTAAGGTTTACATTTCTCGAAATACATTAGGTCCATATATTCTTTCTGGTTGAGCATATACTACCTCTTTAACACTAAAGAAAGAAGATTGTTGCTTTAAGCTTCGACCACATCTTCGAATCGTCATTTGAAGGTAAGTACAATTGTCAATTATATTCTTTATTTGGGTTTTTCTGAGACAGCTCAGAAATCTCTGTGGGTTGATTTGTGATAGCCTGTGAAAATCACAAAAGGAGTTGATTTGTGATAGCCCATGAAAATCACAAGAACTGTAAGAGGTCAAGGTGAACAGGTGAAAACTTTGGTATAGTGAAATCTAAAATTACAAGGGTAGTAATTTTGAGAGTGGAGTAGGAGTGGGTTTAAGCATCGAACCACTATAACCCCTTGTGCCTATGTGGTGATTGTTTATTTTATTATTTTTTGTGAATGTTATATTTATTTCATTCTTTGTGGTAAATACTATATTTATTTCATTGTCACTTGTTAATTTGAAAGTTTGATTTCAAAGACATCATGATATAAGGTTGTCCTGCCTAAAATATTAGGTGAATGTTGTCCTACGAATTATTTGGGATCAAGGTTTCAATACTTTGGGTGATTGAGATTATTTATTCCGTTTTATTTTGAAGAATTTATTATTGTCCTATTCACCACCACCCCTCCCTCCTCTAGGACATCGATAACTCATCTTTTAAGTGTTATCAGAGAGAGGTTGCTCTTTTTGGGATTTACCTCCTAGAGATAGATCCAAAGCTATAAGATGTCAAATTTTGAAAGTTTATCCATTATCAGGCTACCTCCCTTTGATGGCTCAAAATATTTATATTGGAAAGCCAGGATGAGGATTTTCTTTAAATCCTTTGATGATAGTACGTGGCAAGCTACTGTGACACAATGGATACCTCCTATGATGCAAGTATTAGCTAAGAATGGAACCACATCCACGAAAGAAACCGCTTATACTTTTTGGATGACTATTCAAAAAAGTGAAAGTAGCGTTAATATAAAAGCCTTAAATGCAATAACTTGTGCTCTATCGCTAGATGAATTCAAAATAATCATTTCATTTGATACAACTAAACAAGCATGGGATATTCTTAAAATGACACATGAAGGAACTAACATTGTCAAAAAGTCTAATATTTAAATCCTCACAACCAAATTTGAGGAAATTCGTATCGAAGAAAATGAGTTTTTTATGGACTTGTATACGAAATTGAATGACATAGTTAATTCTATGTAGGGTCTTGGAGATAGAATCCCTGAAAGCCAAGTTTGTGCAAAAATACTGCGATCACTTCCTGATAGGTTTAATTCGAAAGTTACTTCTATACAGGAATTGAGGGATACTGATACTATGAAGGTTGAGAAGTTAGTTAGATATCTTCAAACTTACGAGCTAAATTTCAAAGCTCCTAAGATCAAGTCCATTGCCCTTAAATCCTCTAAATCTAAATCAAAGGATTCTAATGTAAATTCAGATATTGAGGAAAATGAGGACAATATGGCTATGTTCACAAAGAAATTTTATAGATTTTTTTTAAAAATAAGAAAAGAACATATTTTTAAAAATAGTTTGACAAAAGAAAAGAAAATTCAAATTATTGGAAATCTAAAACAAAAGACACCCAATGCTTCAATTATTCTGAATATGGGCATATTGCCTCTAAATGTCCTAAAAAGGATAAATCAAGAAGAAAAGGCATGATAGGTACTTGAGATGAATCATCATAATCTGAAACTAATTTAGAAACTGACGAATCAGACTAGGAAACTGCAAATGATTTGAAAGCCTTTATACATCTGATTATGAAACTCCAGGAAGTGACTCTTAAGATGAAGATGATCTTCAAGTTGTATATGATGCCCTATACAGAGAAAGTTGCAAGATTGCAGCCGAACTGAAAATTAAAAAAAGAAAATCGTGAACTTGAAAAGGTTGTTTTAGAAAAATCTCATTTTTCTGATTGTTTTGAAAAAGCTAAGTCAAATTTAAGTCTGAAAATTTCTGAATTGCAAAAACTTAAATCTGAAAATGAGATATA
Source organism: Magnolia officinalis (assembly GCA_021015155.1). Lineage (NCBI taxonomy): Eukaryota > Viridiplantae > Streptophyta > Magnoliopsida > Magnoliales > Magnoliaceae > Magnolia > Magnolia officinalis. The sequence continues at coordinate 56,111,862 of JAJHSJ010000007.1, forward strand.
AAAACTTGAAGTTTCCTCCCTTCAATGTTCAAAGGATACTTGGAAATATACCCAAGGTGATTAGAAACTTGAAAAGTTGTTAACCACATCTTGGCGATGTGGTGACAAATTTGGGCTGGGTTATATTAAAAATAACATTTTAAAGTCTAAGGATTCTACTTCCTACTTTTGTCAAAGGAGAATCCTCGAACTTTAAAGTAGAAACTCTAAAAGAGTTAAACTGTAAAAATAATAACTTCAAAAATACAAAACCCTTTCAAGTCTCTAATGTAAAAAATTGTGCTAACTACCACAAATATCAAAGGAGTGTAATAATAGAAATCCTTCTTTAGCTAATAAAATTGTGGACTTGCTCTATTAAATCCAACTCAGGTAAGAAATGAGTAAACAGAAAATAAGAAATCCTAACTTCCAAACACAATGAAAGGTAAGAGACCCTCCTAAACCTAAAACCTAATAAAATGGGTTCCGAAGGTTAAGTGTCTTGTTATCTACACAACTTTCAAAGCAACTAGCCATTCAAGATGATACCTAGATAGTGCATATTCTAGACATATGACAGGTAATAAACCTATTTTATCAAACATCAACCAAATCGATGTCAGCTCAGTTACATTCGGAGATGGTAGCAACTGCAAGATTATTAGCAAAGGTAGTGTACAACTTCCCAACTTACCTATCTTCGAAAATATTTTATATGTTGAATGCTTAAAATATAATCTTCTGAGCATATCTCAAATATGTGATAATAAACATAGTGTGAAAATTTTAAATCACAGATGTGAGATAATTAATCATAAATGACATGTAATATTAAATGGTCGCAGAACGTTTGAAAATTGTTATATAATTGATGATTCTTGCTCAACAAATCATTCATGCTACATGGTCTAAACAGATGAGATTGAAATATGGCATCAACATCTTGGACATGTAAACTTTAGAGATCTATATAAATAGAGCAAAAGAGATCATTTATGTGGCTTACCCAAATTGAAAAAGATAGAAAATAAAGTATGTAGTTCCTATCAGATTGGCAATCAAATTAGGAGTAGTCACAAAAAAGTGAACTCCTTAGCCACTACAAGATCTCTTGAACTACTCCATATGGATTTAATCGGACCAACTAGAATAGAGAGTAGAGGCGGAAAGAAATATTTCTTAGTTATAGTTGATGACTACACTAGATATTTATGGATAGCCTTTTTAAGAGAAAAATGGATGCTCTTGATGAAGTCAGAAAGCTTATAAAAAAAAATCTATACTAAAAATGAATTATATGTGATCAGAATAAAGAGTGATCATGGAACTGAATTTGAAAATAACAATTTTGAGAAATTCTATAATGACTATGGTATACTACATGAATTTTCTACTCCAAAAACACCTCAACAAAATGGAGTTGCTGAAAGGAAAAATAGAGTTTTACAAGAAATGGCTAGTGTAATACTAAATAGCATGAATTTGCCTAAATATTTACGGGCTAAAGCTGTGAGTACTGCATATTATATAATAATCGTGTTTATATTAGATCAGCTAAAAACAAGACAACTTATGAACTATGGTTTAACAAATAACGTACTGTTAAATATTTCTGAACTTTTGTAAACAAATGCTTTATTTTACAAGACTGAGAAAATTTGGACAAATTTGAAGCTAAAAGCTAAGAGGGAATATTCCTAGGTTATGCGTTAAACAATCGAGCATACTGGGTTCTAAAAAAAGAACTAGAGTTATACAAGAATTAATAAATGTAGTAATTGATGATCAATCGATCATTCCCAGTTTTGATCAAGATGAAGATGATAATGATATCAGTTTCGTTAATCAACCAGAACCATCATCTAAATCAGATATTACTAAGTTAAGGTTAGTCAAAGATCATCCGACTGATCAAATACTTGGTGACCCTCACACTGGTGTCTAGACTAGAAGACAGCTTGAAAATATAAGCAGTCATGTTTTCTTCACTTCCTATATTGAACATGTTAATGTAAATGAGGCACTAGCAGATGAAAGTTGGATCTTAGCCATGCAAGATGAATTAAACCAATTTGTAAGAAATAATGTATGATATCTTGTTTCGAGACAAATTGATAAACATGTGATTAGAATAAAATGAATGTTCAAAAATAAATCTGATGAATTGGGTAACATTATTAGAAATAAGGCACGTCTGATTGTGGAAGGTTGTACTCAAATTGAAGGTATTGATTATGATGAAACCTTTGTGCCAGATGCGCGTCTTGAGTCTATCATACTATTTATTTCCATTGCTTGTTTTAAAAAGTTCAAAATATATCAAATGAATGTTAAAAGTATTTTTTCTAAACGGTGACTTAAGTGAGGAAGTTTACATTGAACAACTAAAGGATTTTGAAGATCCCAAACTTTCAGCTTATGTATACTGTAAGACCCGTATCCTAGACCATACTGTTCTGTCGAATCCCGTGATCCTTCCTAGCGTATTCTGGCAACCTGAGACGTATAATCAACGTTTGTGATCGACCCTAAGTCGTATCATATAGAATTGAGTCGGCTTAATATGAGATTTGTACCATTGCGACCGCACCGTCGCTGTGGTTCCGACGCCGCTGCGGTTCCGACGCCGCTGCTCGCGCACCGATTCGATACCCGGGCCAGGAGATGTAGGCCTGCGCTCAGTACGAGAAAAAACGCCACACAAGAGAATTTCTACTAAATGTCAAATCAATCCCATCAATCAATCAAGGTACACATCAATCACACCTCATGTCAAGTACACATCAACTTTCACTCATCCCCAAGCAACCCCAAAGTCAACCTTTCCATCCCATCTCTTACACACTCCATCACTCACCATCTCTCATCCCATCACTCCACCTCACCACTCCTCTCTCTCTCTTACAAATATTAGCTTTGTTTCAAAGTTTATTCGGTGGGCCACTCATGCAGGCCCCACCTTGATGTATGCATTCAATCCACGCCGTCTATTCTGTTCCCCAGCTCATTTTAGGCGTTGAGCTGAAAAATGAATCGAATTCGAAGCTTTGGCGGGCCATAGTATAGAAAACAGTTTCTCTACCATTGAAAACCACGCTATTGCTTTTGTACCCCGAAACATGCCCAATATTGGGCTCGTTGCACTTGTCATGGGCTTTAGGGATAAATGGGTAGAGTGGATCCATCATACGTGGGCCTCACATATGAAAAACCTCAAGGAAATAAATAATAATAATAAAATATATATATATATATATATATATATATACAGCAGCAGCTGACGCTGCTGCTGTCAGAGGGCAGGCATCGCCTACTGCTGTGTATGGGCAGACGAACAGGGTCCCACGGCTCCCAGCCGTGGGCCTCACCATGAGGTGTGTTATGTATCCACTCCGTCCATTACGTGGGCCCCAGGGCAGCGGGCCACCCTCCAAAACTTGGGCCGATCGGATGCTCAGGTGGCCCACATCATAGGAAATAGTGTGAATTGACCATCTGCCATTGAAATCCTTTTTGGGTCCACAGAAGATTTAGATCAAGATGAAATTTGTTTCTACCCTTCATCTAGGTCTGTGTGACCTTATGGACGAGTTGGATCTCATATCAACATTACGGTGGGACCCACAATGATACATGTGTTTTATTTCCACTGTCCGCCTGGACAGTGGAGCCCTCTGTGATGTATTTGTTATATCCCCACCGTCCAGGGGACGGTGGGTGTGTGTGCGTGCATGTGTGTGAGCGTGCGTGTACGTGTGCGGTGTGTGTGTGTAGTGTGTGTGTGTGTGTGTATATATATATATATATTATATTATATTATAAACAATATTGTATTATATTATATATAATATTTTATATATTTATATAGTTTATATATTATGTTATACATAATATATACCTGATGGTGGGCCCTTCGTGGGACCCACCTGTTTCATCCATGCCATCCGTCTATATGGCAACCCACCATGATGCATGTGTTGCATCCAAACCGTCCAACCTTTTGGGCAAGCTCATTTTAAGGCTTGAAACGAAATAAGACAGATCTATTTATTAAGTGGACCACACGGCAATGTGAGCATTGAAACCTCTACCCTGAAATCCCCTTAGTATCATAAGAATTCTGGATCAACATGAAACCGTGTGACTTTACGATTAGATTGGATGAAAAACAAATGTTATGGTGGTACTTGGGAATTTTAATGGTGGAAAATCATTATCACCACTTATATTGGGTATGGCCCATTTGATATACATGGGGCCCATTGGTGTGGCCCACCTTGATTTATTTGTGCATTTCTATTGAAGCCCACCTTGATATACACATGAGGCCCATGTGATTAGGCCCGATGTAATGGACTTGGGGCCCATTTGATAAGACCTTGATGTGGTATGTATGAGGCCCCACCTTGATATATATAAGGCCCATTTGATGAGGCCCGATGTAATGTATTTGGGGCCCATGGATTGAGGCCCATTGTGATGTATTAGGGCCTGTGGGTTGAGGCCCATCGTGTTATATTTGAGGCTCATGGGATATGGCCCATTGTGATATATTTCCGCCCCATTTAGTAAGGCCCATTGTGATGTATTTAGGGCCTATGGGTTAAGGCCCATTGTGATGCATTGGGGCCCGTAGGTCGAGGCCCATTGTGATGTATTCAAGGCCCATGGTTGAGGCCCAGTGCGATGTATGTATGGCTCGTTAAGTTGTGTATGAATTCCTTGTATGGGCCACTCATTGGGAGCAATGTTGGTTAAATGGCCACATTGCTGGATAATGATGGTTTAATGTCCACATTGTAACCTTTCCTTAGGCCTTGTTAGGCCCACTCTCATCATCCTCTTAGGGGGTTAACCCAAATAAGTGAGCCCCATTCACTATGAACGGATGGCTCCGTGTTACCAGATTTGATATATACACGGCCGAGGGCCGATCTTTATATTATGGTTGATCGGTTGTTCATCTATGGACCCCGCCCTGTTTATGTCCTGGTTGTTGGTATCGATTATCGATACCGATCATTGGTTCTGATTGCTGTGGCCGAATGCCGATTCCGATTGACGTGACTGATTTACTGATTCTGATTATCGATCGATTCCGATTGTCGTGACCGATTTGCTGATTCTGATTATTGATCTATCCCGATGGTTGTGACCGATTTGCCTATTCTGATTATCAATCGATTCCGATTGTCGTGACCGATTGCCGACTTCAATCGACGTGACTGATTTGCCAATTCTGATTATTGATCTATCCCGATGGTTGTGACCGATTTGCCGATTCTGATTATCGATCGATTCCGATTGTCGTGACCGATTGCCGACTTCGATCGACGTGACTGAATTGCTGATTTTGATTATTGATCTATCACGATGGCTGTGACCGATTTGCCGATTTTGATTATCGATCGATTCCGATTGTCGTGACCGATTGCCGACTTCGATCGACGTGACCGATTTGCCAATTCTGATTATTGATCTATCCCAATGGTTGTGACCGATTTGCCGATTCTAATTATCGATCGATTTCGATTGTCATGACCGATTGCCGACTTCGATCGACGTGAACGATTTGCCGATTCTGATTATTAATCTATCCCAATGGTTGTGACCGATTTTGATTATTGATCGATTCTGATTGTCGTGACCGATTGCCGACTTCGATCGACGTGACCGATTTACCGATTCTGATTATTGATCTATCCCGTTGGTTGTGACCAATTTGCCGATTTTGATTATCGATCGATTCCGATTGTCATGACCGATTGCCGACTTCGATCGGCGTGACGATTTGCCCATTCTAATTATTGATATATCCCGATGGTTGTGACCGATTTGCCGATTCTGATTATCGATCGATTCCGATTGTCGTGACCGATTGCCGACTTCGATCGACGTGACCGATTTACCGATTCTGATTATTGATCTATCCCGGTGGTTGTGACCGATTTGCAGATTCTGATTATCGATCGATTCCGATTGTCGTGGCCAAATGCTGATTCGATTGTCGAGGCCGATTTCGATTGCCAAGGCCGATTGTCGTGACCTATATGATGTACGTGCGACCCGTAGTTGAGGCTCATTATGACACGTAGTAGGCCCATGATGCATGACCCATTTGATGTATTCGAGACCCATGTGTAGGGCCCACATGTCATATATTTGAGGCCCGTGGGCAAAGCCCATTGTGATGTGTTCATGGCCCGTGGGTAAGGCTCATTATGACGTATTCATATATGGCCTATGGGGCAAGGCCCATTGTGATATGTATTAGGCCCATGAGCAGGGTCCACCTGTTGTGTATATGTGGCCCTTAAGTAAGGCCCATCATGTTGTATATTAGGCCTTTGTGTGAGGTCGTGGGCCCATTATATGTTTGGCTCTATGCGGCCATTCCTTGGGGGCAATGTTGGCTAAATGTCCACATTGTCGAGGCCGATGGTTGATGCCGGTTATTGATATCGATTATGAGTATGTGACAGCATAGCATCATAATACATGCCCATACGCATCATCTGCATGTTTGTTATGAGATGTGATTGACCATTGCATATGCCATAGGGCAGGTTGTTCATAGGGCTCCCCGATAGGCGGAGTTGCCCCATATGAGAGCATGACATGCACAGGATTGATGCGTGACTAGATTGTTTGACTCCTGCATCTTGCATTGTGTGTTATGATTACTGTACAGGTATTTCGTGGATGGCCAGACCAGAAATTTGTTCTACATGTGGTGCTATAGATATCCCTGGGTGAAAGTCTTTAAACCCTCTTGGTTCCAGAGGTTGCTCCAATGTCTAGACCGAGTGCATCCATGAGCGCATGAGGGCCGCATACCGTTAGACCGTGTCTCCCACTGTGTCGTGGCAGTTGGAAGGGAGTACGGCCTTACCTGCCCGAGAGGAGGGGGCAATGCTAGGTTGAGTCTGACCAGCTCGAGGAATGGGTCCGCTAGCGACGAGCCGGGCCCGATATTGGCAGGCGGATAGTGAGGTCTCTTTCACTCACCTTGTTGCACGTGATGGCGTAGCAATCTGGTTTAGAGTGTAATAGACCCTGGTGATGATCCTAGAGAGGAACTGTACTGATATGTGGACTTATTGAGTAGGAATTGCATACTCATGCATTCATTTCATTCACTATCCACTCGGGCTGGTGGTGCGCAACTAATTGTTGTGTACATTCACATGACAAGGATTTCGGTTGGGCGTGCGACTAACCTGAGATCAGGAGTTTACCACATTGAGTCTGACTATCCAAATTTAGGTATGAGACTAATTTGGATAGAAGTTCTTTGTGATAGACCTCATAGCTTGTGATACTACGTACTATCATCCCGACATCACTCTAGCTTGGTTATTTCACTCACACCGTATATTGCATTACATCTGCGACATATGGCATTTTGGGTTGTTATGTTTCAACACTTATATAGCCTAGAAGGACTTAACATGATTTGCATATTGCCCTGCATCCTCAACACATAGTCTTTGGCTTACTGTCTTCGCATTGCATAGTTGATCTGTATTGCTTTCTCAGTATATTGGTTATTATATTTTTGCATCGCATAGCCTTGGTACGACTGATAGCATTCATGGATTTATAGATTGCCAGTATTTCCGCTTACTCTGATATCGTATGATTCATGACCTTGCCTGTATTACCGATGTTATATAATTTATGACATTGTATTGCATTCTTGACACTTACCTTGTGCACACACTTTCACCACCCACTAAGCTTTCTATAAGCTTATGCACGATAGATGCGTGCAGGTGGCGTTAGGTTACAACAATGTTGAGCTTGGAGCATGCAGCGGTCTCCTGGAGCTTGATTTTTGATTTATGTATTTCCCTTTTTGCATTGTACTCAAATGATTGTATTAGTGGATATGTGATGATGATGTTGTCTTTGTGAATTGGGTAATCTTGTGGTTATGCTTATTACAAGCTAAATGTAAAAAAAAAATCCTCCTTGTAGGATCCTAGGATCGGAATCTGGTGTATGGATGCTAGGAGCTGAGAATGGGGTACTACGGAGGCTGTCGGCACCGGATTCGGCGATCGGGTTCTTGTGATGCCGATCTTCGAGTTTGGGGCGTGACAGAAGTTGGTATCAAAGCATAACTTGGGAATACCTAAGGATAACATCACATATCTGCTGATAGCTACCCTTCACTCTATGATTGTTGAGAACTTAGAATGGTTAGATCCACGAGTTCGAATGACTTAAAAACTTTCTGATTTAGCTCCCTACTGTTGAGATTGTGAGGCTGCTTAGCATTCCAGTTTCGATCATTTCTGATCCAGGATCCATGGTTCAGTGGGATCATCTTAGTGCTGATGATGGTGTCTTGGGAGTAAGTGGCTGATATTCGTGGGCGTTGTCCCCATCTCTTAGGTGTTTGATGATTATATCTATAGCGATAGGACTTCCCTCCCTTGTGAACTCTGTATTGGTTGTGTCGTGTTTTAAATTTTGGGAACAAAATTTTTATTAGGAGGGGAGAGCTGTAAGACCCGTATCCTAGACCGTACTGTTCCGTCGAATCCCGCAATCCTTCCCGGCGTATTTCGATAACCGGCGACGTATAATCAACGTTTGCGATCGACCCTAAGTCGTATCATGTAGAATTGAGTCAGCTTAATTCGAGACTTGTACCATTGCGACCACACCGTCGCCGCGATTCCGACGCCGTGACTTGCGCACCGATTCGATACCCGGGCTAGGAGATGTAGGCCCGCGCTTAGTACGAGGAAAAACGCCGCACAAGAGAATCTCTACCAAATGTCAAATCAATCTCATCAATCAATCAAGGTACACATCAATCACACCTCATGTTAAGTACACATCAACTTTCACTCATCCCCAAGCAACCCCAACGTCAACCTTTCCATCCCATCTCTTACACACTCCATCACTCACCATCTCTCATCCCATCACTCCAGCTCACAACTCCTCTCTCTCTTACAACAATCTCTCTCCCTCATTTTCTCCAAGCAACCCACGTCCATGGCTTCCATGGGGGAGAAGCTAGTATGGCCCACTTCCTATCTCCCATCTCCACCGTCCTAAGTCGATCTCAACCGTTGAAGTCCATCCATTGGACCTCTAGCATGCATTGATGGAAGGAAAAGACCAATAAGATCTAAGGTGGGTGTTTCTTTCTTTCTCTCTCTCTCTCTCTCTCTCTTCTTTTGTGGTGATGTAGTTGAGTGGCCCACTTGGAAGGACCCCACCTTGGTGTATATCTTATCCACACCATGCATGCATTTGGTGGCCCACCTGAGCAAGACCCACCTTGTACATGTGTTCTGCACGGACCGTCCAGTGTCCAGGGAACGTCCCTGGACGTGAAATGAAAACACAAATATTAGCTTTGTTTCAAAGTTTATTGGGTGGGCCACTCATGTAGGCCCCACCTTGATGTATGCATTCAATCCACGCCGTCTATTCTGTTCCCCAGCTCATTTTAGGAGTTGAGCCGAAAAATGAATCGAATCCGAAGCTCTAGCGGGCTATAGTATAGAAAACAGTTTCTCTACCATTGAAAACCATGCTACTGCTTTTGTACCCCGAAACATGCCCAATATTGGGCTCGTTGCACTTGTTATGGGCTTTAGGGATCAATGGGTAGAGTGGATCCATCATACGCGGGCCTCACATATGAAAAACCTTAAGGAAACAAAAAAATAAAATATAATAATATAATAATAATAATAATAATAATAATAATAATAATAATATAATAATAATAATAATAATATAATAATATACAGCAGCAGCTGACGCTGCTGCTGTCAAAGGATAGGCAGCGCCTGCTGCTTTGTATGAGCGGACGAACAGGGTCCCACGGCCCCCAGCCGTGGGCCCCACCATGAGGTGTGTTATGTATCCACTCCGTCCATTACGTGGGCCCCTAGGGCAGCGGGCCACCCTCTAAAACTTGGCCGATCGGACGCTCAGGTGGCCCACATCATAGGAAACAGTGTGAATTGACCATCTGCCATTGAAATCCTTTTTGAGTCCACAGAAGTTTTGGATCAAGATGAAATTTGTTTCTACCCTTCATCTAGGTTTGTGTGACCTTATGGACGGGTTGGATCTCATATCAACATTACGGTGGGCCTCACGTGGGACCCACAATGATACATGTGTTTTATTTTCACTATCCGCCTGGATGGTGGAGCCCTCTGTGATGTATTTGTTATATCCCCACCGTCCAGGGGACGGTGGGTGTGTGTGCGTGCATGCGTGTGTGTGCATGCGTGTGTAAGCGTGCGTGTACGTGTGCGGTGTGTGTGTGTGCAGTGTGTGTATATATATATTATATTATATTATATACAATATTGTATTATATTATATATAATATTTTATATATTATATATAGTTTATATATTATGTTATACATAATATATACCTGATGGTGGGCCCTTCGTGGGACCCACCTGTTTCATCCATGCCATCCGTCTATATGGCAACCCATCATGATGCATGTGTTGCATCCAAACTGTCCAACCTTTTGGGCAAGCTCATTTTAAAGCTTGAAACGAAATAAGACAGATCTATTTATCAAGTGGACCACACGACAATGTGAGCATTGAAACCTCTACCACTGAAATCCCCTTAGTATCATAAGAATTCAGGATCAACATGAAACCGTGTGACTTTGCGATCAGATTGGATGAAAAACAAACGTTATGGTGGGCCTTGGGAATTTTAATGGTGGAAAATCATTATCACCACTTATATTGGGTATGACCCATTTGATATACATGGGGCCCATTGGTGTGGCCCACCTTGATTTATTTGTGCATTTCTATTGAAGCCTACCTTGATATACACATGAGGCCCATGTGATTAGGCCCGATGTAATGGACGTGGGGCCCATTTGATAAGACCTTGATGTGGTATGTATGAGGCCCGTTGTTGAGGCCCACCTTGATATATATAAGGCCCATTTGATGAGGCCTGATGTAATGTATTTGGGGCCCATGGATTGAGGCCCATTATGATGTATTAGGGCCCGTGGGTTGAGGCCCATCGTGATATATTTGAGGCTCATGGGACATGGCCCATTGTGATGTATTTTCGGCCCATTTAGTAAGGCCCATTGTGATGTATTTGGGGCCCATGGGTTGAGGCCCATTGTGATGCATTTGGGCCCGTGGGTCGAGGCCCATTGTGATGTCAAGGCCCATAGTTGAGGCCCAGTGCGATGTATGTATGGCCCGTTAAGTTGTGTATGAATTCCTTGTATGGGCCACTCCTTGGGAGCAATGTTGGCTAAATGGCCACATTGCTGGATAATGATGGTTTAATGTCCACATTGTGACCTTCCCTTATGCCTTGTTAGGCCCACTCTCATCATCCTCTTAGTGGGTTAACCCAAATAAGTGGGCCCCATTCACCATGAACGGATGGCTCCGTATTACCGGATTTGATATACCCACGGCCGAGGGCCGAGCTGTAAGACCCATATCCTAGCTCGTACCGTTCTGTAGGCTTCCGCGGTCCTCTCGGTCGAATTCCGGCACCCCGCGACTTGTAATCGGCAGTTGTGCTCGACCCTGAGTCATATCCCGTATTCCTGAGTCAGCTCGACCCAAAACCTGTACCAGTGCGACCGCGCTGTCACCGCGGTTCCGATGTCGCGTCTTGCGCGCCGAGGCGATACCCAGACCGAGAGATGTGGGCCCGCGTTCAGTTTGAGGAAAACACCGCACGTTGCGAATTCCGAGGGAATCTCTTTGACACGTCACATCAATCCATCAATCAATCAAGTCAAATAAACCCATACCCTACCCATCCTTCTCTCAACCAAAGTCAACAACACCCATACTCATCCCATTCCTTGTTACCAACAAGTCAACAAGTACCATATCCTTCATTTATTACATCACATCTCTCTCTGTTTTTTTTTTCAAACCAACTCTCAAACAATCCAAGAAGCCAAAACGTCCAAGCTCTCTATGAGAAAGCCATGTGTGGCCCACTCCCTACCACCCTATCTTCCATCTCCACCTTTGGATCATCATCTCCACCATTGAAGGAGCACTTTTGGAACATTGGAAGGCTAGGGAGGAAGAAGAAGGAAAGGTGGGTGCTTTTCTCTCACTCTCTCTCTCATATTTTGTTGCTCACCTGATGGATGTGAAAGTGATCCGGACCGTCCAGCAGCAAGGACGCCCTTGCTGTCCAAGATGCTGAACGTCCAGTGATCCCAGGCTCTGATGAAAGGGAAAAACATATATATTAGCTTAATCATGGGGGCCGTGTGGCCCACCTGCGTGGACCCTCCCATGATCTATGTATTTGATCCCAACCGTCCATCCTCAGATCATCCAAATCATGATTCAGTAGGGTCAGATTCAGCCGGTCAGACAGCCGTCCTACAGCAGGACTGTTGGATAGGGAATACATAAGTCCCAGCTTCATTTGAAGTGGTGGGCCACACTCATGTGGACACCACCTTGATGTACGTGATCTTGATCCACACCGCCCATCTGTGGAGATCATTTTGTGATGTGAACCCACCAATCTGATCAGGTCAGCCGCTGGCAACCGTCCAGCCTAGCTGGACGTAAGAAAACACAAATATCAGTTTTGATTCAAACGTAGGCGGGCCACACTTACGTGGGCCCCACCTTATATATATATGTGTTGCGTCCACACCATCCATGGAGGAACCGTCCAGATCTAGAACCCTGGTGGCCCGCACCGTAACATTAGCAGAATAAATGGCCGTGCATTTGAAACGCCTGGGCCCACTGTGCTGTATGTGCATCCCATTGATGTGGCTCACCTAGTGGATGGGACCCACTATGATGTACGTGTCCCACATCTACACCATCCATCTTCCGATCTACCTTGACCGCGAGGTCCGCACAACACCCCTGGGCAGAAATCTGTCCAGCAGCAGGTCTGCCATGACGTAGGGTCTTACCCATTCCACCCATACCGGCCCACCTGGACAGGTTCTGATGAACTGTCCCCAGGTGGGACCCACCGTGATATGTATGTCATCCTGACTGTCCATCCAATTTCCCATGCCATTTTAGGCCATGGGCCTGAGAATGGGACAGATCCAAATCTCAGTTGATCCACACCGTGAGAAACAGTCGGGACTGATGTCTGCCATTTAGCATTTTTTTTGGCCCACTATGAATTTTGCTTGAAGCCAACTAGGGGCTATGAGGCCCACCTTGTGCATGTGTTTCAACGAGGCTGTCCAATTGAGGGACGGCCAACAGGCCTAGCCGCAGGTGGGCTGGACGTTTTGCAGTGGGCCCCACCTTGCTGTGTGTTATTTTCCCATGGGGAACCCACCTACTGGACTGATTGGACGGTCCTGTGGACCCACGTATGATATGTGTCTTATCTCCACCGTCCAGGTAACTGGACGGTGGGGTCACACCTTAATATATGTGATTTATTCATGCTGTCCACTCGTGTGGGCCCCTCCATGATGGTATATCCACGCCGTCCATCCAACCCCTGGCCATGGGCTAGGGAATGAGGCAGATCTAAATCTCTGGTGGGCCACGAGTATGGACCACCCATGATGTATATGCTGTATCTATACCGTCCACTTGGATGAGGTACATGCAACATCGTGGGTCCATAGAGCATCATTTAGTAGTGATGTGGGCCCATGCCTTTTATGGATGACAGATTGCATGTATGTATGTCATGTTGAATGACTTGAATGCATGGCATGTGTGTATGTACACGTGAGATGCATGACTAGTTAGTACCTGTAATAGTTGTATGCATGCATACATGTATGATGAGTGTATGATAAGGTGCATGACACTACGTTATCTGTAATACATGCATGAGTAATGGGTTGTGTGTTATACATGCATGGATGTAAGTAATACATGCATGAGTGATGGGTTGTGTGTTATACATGCACGGATGTAAGTAATACATGCATGGATGTAAGTAATACATGCATGAGTGATGGGTTATGTTGAATGCATATGTGACGTATATGGGATGGACACCTGATCTGCGCATGACCTAAACTACGGTAGGAAGGCACGTTCGAGGCTTGAGGTCGAGTAAGCACTCCCTGGTAATATTATTTGAATGCATGCCTGCACAGGGGCTTAGCCGTGCATGTGATTACATTGCATGCACCTTCACGGCCCTGTCAACTAGATGTATTTGAGGCCCCCCTTGATATAGTTGTGGCTGCCCATGAGGCCCGCCTTGATGTATTTATAGCCCGTCCATGAGGCCCGATGTGTTGTATAGGAGGCCCATGTAATGCGGCCCACTTAATACTTGTATGGCCCATGTGGTGTGTTTGAGGGCCCATGAGCAGGGCCCACCTATTTGAATCTGAGGCCCATGGGCGAGGCCCAATGTGATGTATTTGAGGGCCATGGTTGAGACCCAATGCGATGTATGTATGACCCGTTACGTTGTGTATGAATCCCTTGTATGGGTCACTCCTCGGGAGCGATGTTGGTTAAATGCCTACATTAATGGGCAATGATGGTTGGATGTCCACATTGTGACCTTCCCTCAGGCCGATTATCGATCGATTCCGATTGTTGAGGCCGATTGCTGATTCCGCTTGTCACGGCCGATTGATCGATCATCGATCGAGAGGCCGATTATTGTGACCGATTACCGATCGTGGCCGATCATCGATTGACGTGGCCGATTGCCGATTCTGCTTGTCGTGGTCGATTGACCGATTATCGATTGAGGCCGATTATTGTGACCGATTACCGATCGTGGCCGATTATCGATTGACGTGACTGATTGCCGATTCTGCTTGTCGTGGTCGATTGACCGATTATCGATCGAGGCTGATTATTGTGACCGATTACCGATCGTGGCCGATTGTCGATTGACGTGGCCGATTACTGATTCTGCTTGTCGTGGCCGAGGTCCGATTACCGATCGAGGCCGATTATTGTGACCGATTACCGATCGTGGCCGATCATCGATTGACGTGGCTGATTGCTGACTTGCTTGTCGTGGCCGATTGACAGATTGCCGATCAAGGCCGATTACCGATCGTGGCCGATTATCGATTGACGTGGCCGATTGTCGATTCTGTTTATCGTGGCCGATTGACCGATTATCGATCGAGGCAGATTGTTGATGCCGGTTATTGATACTGATTATGAGTATGTGATAGCATAGCATCATGATACACGCCCATACGCATCATCTGCATGTTTGTTATGAGATGTGTTTGATCATTGCATATATCATAGAGTGTGTTGTTATGAGACTCCCTGATAGGCGGAGGTTATTTCACATTAGCGCACGGTATGCACAGGATTGATGCATGTCTGGATTGTATGACTCATGCATCTTGCATCGTGATTTTTATACGCCCTAGCGACATCAGGGTCGTAGCCTCCACAGGTATATCGTGGATGGCCAGAAGGGACACCGGAAATATTTGGTTCTAGCATACGGGCGCCATAGATGTCCCTGGGTGAAAATCCCTAAACCTCCATGGCCAGGAGACGCCCCAACGTCGAGACCGAGTGGATACATGAGCGCCCGAGTGCCGAATACCAGGAGGCCGCGTCTCCCACTGTGTCGTGGTCGGTTGGGAGGGGGTGTGGCCTTACCCGCCTAAGCGTAGGGGGCATTGCTAGGCTGAGTCTGACCAACTCGAGGAATGGGTCCGCTATCGACGTGCCGGATAGGTATTGGCAGACTATTGGCCAGGCGGATAGTGAGGTTTCTTACGCTCACTTGGACTGTGCGGCTGGGAGAGCGGCAGTGCCATTTGGAGTGTACTAAACCCCGGTGATGATCCCAGAGAGGAACCGTACTGATATGTGAATTTATTGAGCAGGATTTGCATACTCATTCATTCATTCATTCACTATCCACTCGGGCTGGTGTGCGCAACTATTTGTTACATGTACCTTCGCATGGTCAGGATTTCGGTTGGGCGCGCGACTAACCTGAGATCAGGAGTTTACCACATTGAGTCTGACTATCCAAATTTAGGTATGAGATTGGTTTGGATAGAAGTCCCTTGTGATGGACCCCATAGCCTGCGATACTACGTACTATCATCCCGACTTCACGCTCCAGCATAGTCATTCCATTCGCACCGCATAGCGCATTACATCTACTGCATATGGCATTCCGGGTTACTATGTTTATGCGTTTATACGGTCCAGATACGACTGACGGTATTCGTGCACTCATCAGGAATTGCATACTGCATCGCATCCTTAGCATCTGATGTTTAGCTCTTTATGACTCTTCAGTTGCATAGATGTTCTATAATGCGTATTCTGATATTGATTGACTCATGGACTTGTCTGTATTTTTGCTTACTCTGTTATCGTATGATTTATGGGCTTGTTAGTATTCCCGCTTACTCTGATTACTTTGATATTGCTTACTTGGCACTTACCTTGTGCACACACTTACACCACCCTCTAAGCTTTCTATAAGCTTATGCACGTAGATGCGTGCAGGTGATGTTAGGTTGCAGCAATGTTGAGCTCGGAGCGTGCAGCGGTCTCCTGGAGCTTGATTTTCGATTTATGTATTTCCCTTTCAGCATTGTACTCAAATGACTATATTAGTGGATATGTGATGGTGTTGTTGCCTTTGTGAATTGGGTAATCTTGTGGTTATGCTTATTACAAGTTAAATGTACAAAAAAAAAACCTCCTTATAGGATCTCAGGATCGGAATCTGGCGTATGGATGCTAAGAGCCGAGAATGGGGTACTACGGAGGCTGTCTGCACCGGATTCGGCAATCGGGATTCCTGTGAATCTGATTTCCAGGTTTGGGGCGTGACACGAGCTTTATATTATGGTTGATCGGTTATTCATCTATGGACCCCGCCCTGTTTATGTGCTGGTTGTCCGTATCGATTGTCGATACCGATCATTGGTTC
Source organism: Magnolia officinalis (assembly GCA_021015155.1). Taxonomy (NCBI): domain Eukaryota; kingdom Viridiplantae; phylum Streptophyta; class Magnoliopsida; order Magnoliales; family Magnoliaceae; genus Magnolia; species Magnolia officinalis. The sequence goes on from JAJHSJ010000007.1 coordinate 56,128,746, forward strand.
CGATTGCTATGGCCGAATGCCGATTCCGATTGACGTGACTGATTTACCGATTCCGATTATGGATCGATTCCGATTGTCGTGACCGATTGTTAACTTCGATCGACGTGACCGATTTGCCGATTTTGATTATTGATCTATCCCGATGGTTATGACTGATTTGCCGATTCTGATTATTGATCGATTCCGATTGTCATGACCGATGGCCGACTTCGATCGACGTGACCGATTTGCCGATTCTGATTATTGATCTATTCTGATGGTTGTGACCGATTTGTCGATTCTGATTATCGATCGATTCTGATTGTCGTGACCGATTGTCAACTTCGATCGACGTGACCGATTTACCGATTCTGATTATTGATCTATCCCGATGGTTGTGACCGATTTGCCGATTCTGATTATCGATCGATTCCGATTGTCGTGACCGATTGCCAACTTCGATCGACGTGACCGATTTGCCAATTATGATTATCGATATATTTCGATTGTCGTGACAGATTACTGACTTCGATCGACGTGACCGATTTGCCGATTTTGATTATCGATCTATCTCGATGGTTGTGACCGATTTGCCGATTCTGATTATCGATCGATTCCGATTGCCGTGGCCGAATGCCGATTCGATTGTCGAGGCCGATTTTGATTGCCCAGGCCAATTGTCGTGACCAATATGATGTACGTGCGACCCGGAGTTGAGGCCCATTATGACATGTAGTAGGCCCATGATGCATGACCCATTTGATGTATTCGAGACCCATGTGTAGGGCCCACATGTCATATATTTGAGGCGCTGGGTAAAGCCCATTGTGATGTGTTCATGGCCCATGGGTAAGGCTCATTATGATGTATTTATATATGGCCTATGGGGCAAGGCCCATTGTGATATGTATTAGGCCTATGAGCAGGGTCCACCTGTTGTGTATATGTGGCCCTTGAGTAAGGCCCATCATGTTGTATATTAGGCCTTTGTGTGAGGTCGTGGGCCCATATATGTTTGGCTCTATGCGGCCATTCCTTGGGGGCAATTTTGGCTAAACGTCTACATTATTGAGGCCGATGGTTAATGCTGGTTATTGATATCGATTATGAGTATGTGACAGCATAGCATCATAATACATGCCCATACGCATCATCTGCATGTTGGTTATGAGATGTGATTGACCATTGCATATGCCATAGGGCAGGTTGTTCATAGGGCTCCCTGATAGGCGGAGTTGTCCCATATGAGAGCATGACATGCACAGGATTGATGCATGACTAGATTGTTTGACTCCTGCATCTTGCATTGTGTGTTATGATTACTGTACGCCCTAACGACATCAGGGTCGTAGCCTCCACAGGTATATCGTGGATGGTCAGATGGGACACCGAAAATTTGTTCTACATGAGGTGCTATAGATATCCCTGGGTGAAAGTCCTTAAACCCTCTTGGTTCCAGAGGTTGCTCCAACGTCTAGACCGAGTGGATGCATGAGCGCATGAGGGCCGCATACCTTTAAGCCGCGTCTCCCACTATGTCGTGGTCGGTTGGAAGGGGGTACGGCCTTACCTACCCGAGAGGAGGGGGTAATGCTAGGCTGAGTCTTACCAGCTCAAGGAATGTGTCCACTATCGACGAGCCGGGCCCGATATTGGCAGGCTGATAGTGAGGTCTCTTTCACTCACCTTGTTGCGCACGATGGGGCGGCGGTTTGGAGTGTAATAGACCCCGGTAATGATCCCAGAGAGGAACCGTACTGATATGTGGGCTTATTGAGCAGGAATTGCATACTCATACATTCATTTCATTTACTATCCGCTCGGGCTGGTGGTGCGCAACTAATTGTTGTGTACCTTCACATGGCAAGGATTTCGGTTGGGCGCGCGACTAACCTGAGATCAAGAGTTTACCACATTGAGTCTGAGTATCCAAATTTAGGTATGGGACTGGTTTGGATAAAAGTTCTTTGTAATAGACCCCATAGCTTGTGATACTACGTACTATCATCCCGACTTCACTCCAGCTTGGTCATTTCACTCGCACCCATATTGCATTACATCCGCGACATATGGCATTTTGGGTTGTTATGTTTCAGCACTTATATAGCCTAGGCGGACTTAGCATGATTTGCATATTGCCCTACATCCTCAACACATAGTATTTGGTTTACTGTCTTCGCATTGCATAGCTGATCTATATTGCTTCCTCAGTATATTGGTTATTATATTTTTGCATCGCATAGCCTTGGTACGGCTGATAGCATTCATGGATTTATAGATTGCCAGTATTTCCGCTTACTCTGATATCGTATGATTCATGACCTTGCCTGTATTACCGATGTTATATGATTTATGACATTGTATTGCATTCTTGGCACTTACCTTGTGCACACACTTTCACCACCCACTAAGCTTTCTATAAGCTTATACACAATAGATGCATGCAGGTGGCGTTAGGTTGCAATAGTGTTGAGCTTGGAGCGTGCAACGGTCTTCTGGAGCTTGATTTTTTATTTATGTATTTCCCTTTCAGCATTGTACTCAAATAATTGTATTAGTGGATATGTGATGATGATGTTGTCTTTGTGAATTGGGTAATTTTGGTTATGCTTATTACAAGCTAAATGTAAAAGAAAAATCTTCCTTGTAGGATCCAAGGATCGGAATCTGGCATATGGATGCTAGGAGCCGAGAATGGGGTACTACGGAGGCTGTCGGGGTTCTTGTGATGCCGATCTTCGGGTTTGGGGCATGGCATATACTATCTTGAAAAGGTACTGCATGGTTTAAAACAAGCCCCTAGAGCATGGTAAAAAAAAATTGACCAAATTTCTGGTTAGTCATAATTTTCTAATGGGTAGTGCTGACAAAACTCTGTTTATCAAAAAATATAATGATGGTATCTTTATCATTCAAATTTATGTCGATGACATTACTTATGGATCTACTTGTTCTAATCTTTCTTCTAATTTTGCAGATCTTATGAAATCCAAATTTGAAATGAGTATGGTCGGTGAGCTAAACTACTTTCTTGGACTACAAGTCAAACAACTCAAAGATGGAATATTCATCTCCCAGACCAAATATGCATTGAACTTGGTAAAGAAGTTTGGTTTTGAAAATGTTAGGAATTTTAACACTCTTATGAGTTCAACACTTAGATTATCAAAGGATGAATCAGGTAAGAGTGTTGACTCTCGACTTTATTGCAACCTGATTGGTAGTCTACTTCACTGCCAGTAGACCTGATATTTCTTTTAATGTCGGCATTTGTGCCAGATATCAATATCATCCTAAGCAATCTCATTTATCCGTTGTTAAACGGATAATAAGATATGTTGCGAGTACTGCTAACTTAGGTTTGTGGTATCCACATGATACGTCTGTACAAATTACAGGATATACTGATGTAGACTGGGCATGTAATGTGGATGATAGAAAATCTACTAGTGGTGGATGTTTCTATATTGGAAACAACCTTGTATCATAGCTGAGCAAGAAACACAATTCTGTATCATCGTCCGCTGCATAAGCAGAATATATCGTTATAGGAAATCCTTGCACTTAGCTTATGTGGATGAAATGAATGTTAGCTGATTATGGAATTGCTCAAAATACGATGAATTTATATTGCAATAACACTAGTGCGATAAATATATCGAAAAATCCATTTTAACATTCTTGTACTAAACATATTCACATAAGATATCATTGCATACGAGAATTAGTTAACGATAATACTATCATGATAGAATACATTCAAACTGAGAAGTAGCTTGCAGATATCTTGACTAAGCCACTTAACAGTGTCATGTTCTCAAATTTAAAGCATGATATTGGATTATGTGTTGTTAAATAATTATTTTATTTTTACTTTTCTTTTTGTGTTTATTTCTTATTGCTTATATGTAAATAATGTATGCATGAAAAGAAAAGAAAAATGAAAAAATAAAAATAAAAATAATATAAAAAAAATTGGATTTTCGACCAGCCCGACACTGACCGAGCAACTCGGGCTAGCTAAACAGCGCATGAATGTACAAAAAGGGGGGAAAGCCCCATTTGCTCATTTCACCATTCTTCATCTTCGGTCCGCTGATGCTTCATTCAGCCAACCCATTTTCCCATCTCTCTTGTAAGTCGATTTTAATCATTTTTCTTCTAGATTTAAGTTCTTTATTGCTTGATTATATACATTTTGTGGTTTTTCTTGAATCTAGAAACCATTTTCTTGGTGGTTTCTTCCAAAATATGATCTTCATTATTCTTGTTATCTATTTGTGATTTTTCTTTATTCTAAAGCATGGACCTAAAATCAAGATGTGTTGTATGCAAGGTTCAAGCGGGTTCCTCTTCCTGGTCGGGTCCTCGCGATGTGCAGACCCTATGTGCACCGGAGGATGACTCGAAAAATGTGAGAGAATTTAGAATAAGGAGTATAATTATAGATAGATCAGTTAATCACATTGCTCACTTGTTTTGGTTGAACTCCTTTCTGAGGTTGGATGGGAGAAAATTTTGCAATGGGGCAGAATGACATTGTCACGTCCCAAATCCGGAAACCAGGCTCATAGAATTCCTAATCGCCGAATTCGGTACTGACAGCCTCCGTAGTACCCAATTCTCGGGTCCTAACACATAAATGCCGGATTTCGATCCTGGGATCCTACAAGGAGGATTTTTAGTATGATTTGTTTTTGAACGGTTGATCTGTTTAGGCAATTACACATTTTGTACATGGTATCAATGCATATCAAAGAGACGAACCTGTTTGATATATCACACATATTATGATGCACTAGCTCAATGGTAATGAGGGAAACAATAGCAACTTCAACAGCTCTTGCATGCATCCTGAAAAAGTGTAAGTCATCCATATGAGCAAACCTCAGCTCGTGAGTTTACTGTGTGCCGGGAGTAAAACATGGCGTATCAAGGCTCTCCCGTAAAGACATCCAAAACAACCATAGCCATGTTATCAACCGAGCATGTTATCATATGTGAGCAGGTTGTCAATTAAGCATGTTGTATAACTGCATAGGTTATTATGAACATGACATCAATAATAGGCATGTCACTCAACAAGCGATCATGAATCATTAAAATAACCAATCATTATGAACAAGATAATCAAATTCCATTTTTCTACTTTATGGCGTACGATGGAAAGACAATGGTAGAGCTGGCATGTGGAGTCATAGTAAGTCAAATGTCATATACTGAGGATGCAATGCAATATGCAATTCAAAAGAACTAACAAGCTAGAGTGTGTAGTCGGGATGATAGTACATGGCTTCACAAGCTATGGGGTTCATCACAAGGGACAGTTAGACTCAATATGCCAAACTCCTAATCTTAGGTTGATCGCGAGCCCCAACCGAAATCCTGGCCTTTGCAAAGATACACATAATGATTTGGTTGTGCACCACCAACCCGAGTGGATAGTGGATGGATGAATGAATGAGTCAAGTACTGAGTATGCAACTGCTGCACAGTAGCCTGCCAGCATAATAGCCCGCTAACCATTGATAGCTCGCCTAGGCCCTTAAGCCCCGCCCACATCAGTGTCCACCCACATGAGCAATAGTGACGAGATGCCATTATATCAATACCGTACATCTCTGGGATCATCACCGAGGTCTACTACAATGTTGTCAGATATACCAAGGCTATGCGATGCAAAGCATGAATGTTATCTTCTGTATCAAGGCTATGTGATGCAAGGCATGAATGCTATCTGTCGTACCAAGGCTATGTGATGCAAGGCATGAATGTTATTAACCACACCAAGGCCATACGATGCGATGCAAGGCTTACATAGCTAATGTCATATGCAAAATGCAACTTAAGCATACTAATACACATATTAATCCAGCTCATCTCTGGAGCATCATATATCAGTACAGTTCTCTCTGGATAATCACCGGGGTCTAATCACTATACACCACATGCCGCCCTACGCTAGACGCACGATAGTTCAAGCGGAAGAGACCTCACTACCCGCCTGACTAGTAGTCTGCCAATATCTACCCAGCACGTCAGGTCAGACTCAGCCTAGCAATTGCCCCCTACCCTTGGGCGGGTAAGGCCACACCCCCTTCCAACGACCACAACACAATGGGAGATGCGGCCTCCTGGTATTCGGTCCTCATGCGCTCATACATCCACTCGGTCTACGCATTGGAGCATCCTCCATGGTAGCATAAGGGTTAGGGGACTTTCACCCTGGGACATCCTTCGCGCCCCCGTGCTTAACAAGAATTTTCGGTGTCCAATCCTGCCATCCACGCTATATCTGTGGAGGCTACAACCCTGATGTCGCTAGGGCGTACAGTAATCATAATCACACAATGCAAGATGCATGAGTCACACTTAGTCCAATCATGCATTAGTCCTATGCATACCGTGCGCTCTTGTGGGACAACTCCGCCTATCAGGGAGTCCCATAAACAACCTGCCCAATGGCATATGAAATGGTCAACCACATCTCATATTAAGCATGCAGATGATGCGTATGGGCATGAATCATGGTGATGATGTACTCTCCTCATATCAAGGATGGACCTAGAAGGCCTACTCATATCAAGAATGTGCCTAATAATTATGGGGGCCCAAAGATTTGGGTTAGCCCACTAAGAGGAGATGAGAATGGGCCTAACAATGGGCCTTAGAGAGGGTTATAATGCGGACATTTAACCACCATTGCCCTTACAATGTGGACATTTAACCATCATTGTTCCCAAGGCATGACCCATTTTAATACCAACTAGGAAGACGAATCAACATCATAAACATCTTTACATACATTATGGTGGAATCACGCATCACAATTGGGCCTCATATACATCACCTTTGGATATCAAGCATGGTGGTCAACTAGCATGTTTTGCCATCATGCATATATATATATATATAGATATATATATAATATATCTATATATATAGATATATATATATATATATATAATATATATATATATATATATCTATATCATTACAATGAGGATCATTTTCACTTCATGATTAACATAAACAATGTCATAAGTGTTATAAGTAATTACTCATCCATCATCAATGCAGATGTTATAATTCATCATCTATTAAATCATATCTATCATTTCAACCAACAACTCACAATCATCATTATCATGTTACCATACATGTATCATCATCTCACCCATCACTAGGTGCGTCCTACCTAGTGGGACTTTCACACTGGACTTGGACTACATGAAAGGCATGGGGTCGTATAGGTCAAGTGTGAGTCTCACTTGGTGAACCAATAGGCCAACCCAAGGGCATAAATGTCCAACCACAACGCTTTCAATGGTGTGGATCTAATTCCACAACTAAGTGGGCTCCACACATTCCACCAACTAGAAACAATGTACAATCTCAAATACAAAGGATAATATGCTAACATCTTTCATGTCATATATCATATTGGGCCTACTAGCCACATACACAACAACCAAAAAAAAGTCCAATTATCCAGTTTATGCATTATAAAATAGGCCTCTCTAAGCGTGGTTTACTTGACTAGAGGTAGTATACAAGACACGCTGCCCAATAGGCAATGGGCCTGCCCAACGGGCTCAAGGAAGGTTATCTTAGTGGGTTTCTCATTCCCCAACGATTTCTCCCACTGTTAGGCCTTAAGGTTGCATCATTTAGATGGTCCCAAGGCCACCTGTGTCTTAATATAATATTTGGACAACAAGATCTGTCCACTAAATATTTTACAAGTTATACAACACCCATTTACAAAACATGCCAGGTGGACCTCATTACATGAAAGGTAAGGCCCATACAAGACAACCTATACTAGATGGCCCATATAAGGTTTTTAAGCCCAAAAATATCTAAGAGTTATTTTTCAGAGTTTAGATGCTTCATTAAATGCTTTGGGAAGGTGGTAGACCC
>JAJHSJ010000007.1:56136747-56203599 GCA_021015155.1 Magnolia officinalis
TGTGGCCCACCTTCCTCTTCCCAAATCCTCCATCCTAGCCGTTCATCCTCTCATCATCTTCCGTCAAAGTGGGACATAAGAAGATTGACTTTCCATCGGACCAAGGAGATCGAATGGTGGGTGTTTCTATAGGCTAGATTTCCATGTTTTGATGATGGGCCAAGTGAGGCCTACCGATTGATGGTATCGATCTCACTTTGGACCCTAAGATGTGGTCGATGGCCCACCTTAATCCTCATGATCATTCAATGATGGGGCCATTCTCCATGGACCCCATCATGATGTTTACTTTTCTTGCATGGATAGAGGTCATCTAGACCTTTCATTTTGGTGGAGAAAGAATCTTCACCGTTGATTTTTGATTTGGTGGGCCCACATGTATTGGGACCCACTTGTTGTATGATTGAATGCAAGGGAGGGCTCATAGTGGCAGAGCCCTCCATCACACGTGTCCCTCTTTCTCTCTCTCTCTCTCTCTCTCTCTCTCTGTCTCTCTCTCTCTCCCTCTTTATTTCATTTTCTTTTTCCCATCATATGTGATGATGTGGCCGTGTGGCCCACCCAGATGGACCCCACCATGAAGCATGTTTTTCATCCAAGCCATCTATAGGTGGGGCCCACTTTATATGTGTTGTTCCACACCACCTAGCCATGCAGTGGCCCACCTAAGCAAGGCCCACCTTGAATGCATTTGTGAAGCCCAGAACCGTCCAGCGTCTGGACGTGAACTGGGAAAAACAAAAATATTAGCTTGGTTCTCAAGCCTTGGAGAGGGAGGTCCATGTAGGCCCCACCTTGATGTGTGTTTTTAATCCAAGCTGTCTATTCCATTCCTTAGATCGTTTTAGGCGTTGAGCCGAAAAATGAATCTGATCCGACTAACTGGTGAGTCGTACCTTAGCAAATAGTGATTGTCATTGTTTAAATTCACTCAAATTTTTCTACACGCCGAAAGATGCCCAATATTGGGCTTGATGGATTTGTGATGGGCTGTAGAAACCGGTGGGCGGGGTAGATTCTTCCGATGAGGGTCCCATGTATGAAAAACCTCAAAAAAATGAGATTTCAAAAAAAAAAAAAACATTTTTAGGTGCAGCGCCTACTGCTGCTGTGCAGCAGGACGCTGCTGGCGTCACCGTGAAACGGGCAGGGCCATGGGCCCCACCATGATGTTGTTTGTCATCCAAACCGTTCATTAGGTGGGCCCCTCCCTGAAGTGGGCCCCCTCCAAAGATCAGGCCGATCTGACGCTCAGGTGGCCCACGTTACAGGAAACAGTGGAGATTTAATGTCTACCATTGGAACCCTTTTGGGTCAGCATAGAAGTTTTGGATCAAAATGAAATTCATTTTTCCCATTCATCCAGGTACGTCCAACCTCATCAATGGGTTGGATTGTAGATAAACATTATGGTGGGCCCCAAGTGGGACCCATAGTGATGTATGTGTTTCATTCTCCCCGTCCACTGACGGTGGATGGTGAAACACCCACCCCCCCATGATTTATGTGTTCTATCCACACCGTCTAGGGGACGGTTGTGTGTGTGTGCGTGTGTGCATGTATGTATATATATATATATATATATATATATATATATATATATTATATATATATATATATATTATGTTATATAAATATTGCATATATATACTATATATAAATTATATATTATATTATATATAATATACAGGATGATGGGCCTTCATGTGGACCCCCACCATGATGCATGTGTTGCATCCCAACCACCCACCATTTGGCAAGTTTGTCTTACAGGCTAGAGACTAAGAATGAGTCAGATCTAAGGTTTAAGTGGACCCTACCATTGAAAATAGTGGAGACAGTGACATCTACCGTTCAAACTTCTTAGGAGCCACATTAGCTTCCAATTAAGCTTATATTTTACGTTCACTTCATCTAGCTCTATGTTAACTTATGAATTGGTTGGATCTCAAACACATCACAGCGGGCCACTCCTTGATATGATCATCCATTGAGGCCCACTTTGATGTATTTTGTGGCCATCTATGGGGCCCACCTTGATGTACCTCGTAGCCCATCCGTCGGGCCCACTTTGATGTATTTTATGGCCCAATCGAGAGGCCCACTTTGATATGCATGTGACTCATCATGATGTATCTTTGACCCATGAGCGGGGCCCACCTATTATGTATTTGAGGTCCATGTGATTAAGCCCACCTTGATGTATTTGAGGCCCATGTTGTGAGGCCCATTGTAATGTATTTGGGGCCCATGGGTTGAGATCCATTGTGATATATTAGGGCCCGTGGGTTAAGGCCCATTATGATGTATTTGGGGCCCATGGGTTAAGGCCCATTGTGATGTATTAGGGCCGTGGGTTGAGGTTCATTGTGATGTATTCAAGGCCCATGGGATATGGCCCATTGTAATGTACATAAGGCCCATTGGTGTGGTCCATTTGATATGCATATGGCCCATGTGGTGAGGCCCACATTGATGTACTTGTGGCCATTCGTTGAGGCCCACCTTGGTATATATAAGGCCCATTTGAGGAGGCCCATCTTGATGTAGTTATGGGCATCTATTTAGGCCCACATTGATATACATGAGGCCCATGCTGTGAGGCCCACTAATGTATTGGGGCCCATGGGTTGAGGCCCATTATGATGTATTTGGGGCCCATGGGTTGAGGCCCATTGTGATGTGTTTCCGGCTCATATGTTGTAGCCCATTGTGATATCTTCTCAGCCCATGTGATGAGGCCCATCTTGATGTATTTGTGGCCTGCATGGTTAGGCCCGATGTGGTGTATATGTGGCTCAATGCGATGAATGTGCACCCGATGTAATGTGTGATTTCACTATAATGCAGGTAATGATGTTATGGCGGGCCATGCCTTGGGAGCAATGATGGTTTGATGTCCACATTGTAAGAATAATGTTGGTTAAATGTCCGCATTATGACTCTCCTTAGGGCCCATTAATAGGCCCATACTGGTTGATAGTACATTATTTTATAACATGCTTAGTATAATTCCATGATTCATGCCCAAACGCATCATATGTATGCTTGATATGAGGAATGTTTGATCATAGCATAAGCTGTTGGGCTGAGACATTTACGGGACTCCTTATGAGATGGAGTGCCCCACATGATCACGCGGTATGCGCAAGATTGCTGCATGACTGGATAGTGTGACTCATGCATCTTGCATATATGTGACTTGATCATTGTACACCTTAGCGACATCAGGGTCGTGGCCTCCACAGACACATCGTGGATGGCTAGATGGGACACCGGAAATGCTTAGTTCTAGCACCGTGGGCATGTAGGATGTCCTTGGGTGAAAATTCTAGAACCTCCTTGGTACCAGGAGTTGCTCCAACGTCTAGAACGAGTAGAATATGAGCGTCAGTGCCTATACCATGAGGCCATGTCTCCTATTATGTCGTGGTCGGTTGGAAGGGGGTGTGGCCTTATCCGCCCGAGTGAAGGGGTTATAAGCTAGGCTGAGTATGAGAAGCTCATAAATGGGTCCGCTATCGACAAGTCGAGTAGGTATTGGCAGACTGCTGGCTAGGCGGATAGTGAGTTCTCTTCCACTCGTAAGGCTGTGTAGCTAGGGAGGAGGCAGTCAGTGTGGAGTGTAATAGACCCCGATGATTTTCCCAGAGAGCAACCGTACTTATATGTGGACTTATTGAGCAGGAATTGCATATCCATTCATTCATTCATTCACTATCCACTCGGGCTAGTAGTGCGTAACTATTTGTTACGTGTACTTTCGCATGGCCAGGATTTCGGTTGAGCACGCAACTAACCTGAGATAAGGAGTTTACTACAATGACTCTGACTATCCAAATTTAGGTATGGGACTGGTTTGGATAGAAGTCCCTTGTGGTGGGCCCCGTAGCCTGCGATACTACGTACTATCATCCCGACTTCACATTCCAGCATTGTCATTTCATTCGCACCGCATATTACATTGCATCCGCAGTACTTAGCATTTTGGGTTACTATGTTTTTGCACTTATATGACCTAGATGAGGTTGATGGTATTTGTGGCTCGTCAGGATTTGCATATTGCATTGCATCCTCAGCATCTGTTATTGTCTTATTATGTTTTGCATCGCATAGCCTTAGTACAACTGATAATACTCATGGACTTACCAGTATATTTCAGCTTACTCTGATATCGTATGATTCATGATCTTGTCAGTATTTCTGCTTATTCCGATGATGTACAATTTATGGGCTTTAAAGTATATTTAACACTTATCTTGTGCACACACTTTCACCACCCTCTAAGATTTTGTAAGCTTATGCACGATAGATGCGTGCAGGTGGCATTAGGTTGCGACAGCGTTGAGCTTGGAGCATACATCTGTCCTCTGGAGTTTTAATTTTGATATATGTATTTCCCTTTCAGCATTGTACTCAAATATTTATATTAGTGGATATGTGACGATGATGTTGGCTTTGTGATTTGGGTAAACTTGTGGTTATGCTCCATTATATTAAAAAAAATCGTGCTGAAAATCCTCCTTGTAGGATCCCAGGATCGGAATCTGGCATGTGAGTGCCGGGATCCGAGAATGGGGCACTACGGAGGCTGTCGGTACCGGATTCGACGATCGGGAATTTTGTGAACCCGGTTTCTGAGTTTGGGGCGTGACAACTTTCATGAACATATCTGTCGATTGATCTCCGAACTTGACCAACGACATGCAAATCTTCTTACTAGCAACTTTTTTTCGAGATGAAGTCGTAGTCGATCTTAATGTTTGGTCCTCTTATGATAGACAATGTTATTATCAATATGAGAAACTGCTTAATTATTACAATACAACCTCAAAGGAACTTAAACTATAAGCCTAAGTTCTCACATTAATGTCTTTAGTCAATTGAGTTCACATGCCGCATGAGTCATTGCTCCATATTATGTCTAAGCATTTAAACGAGACAACACTTTGCTTCTTATTCTTTCAATTAACAAGGTTGTCATTTACAAAAGTACAATAGCCAAATATAAATCACATATTAGATAGAGAATCAACCCAATATGCATCAAAACATCCTTCCACTCGAAGATGACCATTCCATTTGTAGAGGATACCATAACTAGGAGCTCCCTTTAAATACTTGAAGATACGAACAAAAATCTCCATATGAATGGCCCGAAGAGTCAACATAGATTAACTAACATGTTGACAAGAATGTAATATTAGGTCGGGTAATTGTTAGATAAAATAATTTTTTAATAAGTTGAAATCTCCCTGAATCATTAATTAAATCACACGATCGACACTAAAAATTTTATTTGTATTCATGGAAGTTTCAACATGCTTGGCTCCTATAACATGTCCCATCTAGTAAATTCATTATATGTTTTTGCTATGACAAAAAGATGCCCACCTTGAACTGACCACTTCAATGTTCAAGAAATATTGAAGACGACCCAAGTCATTCATATAGAAATTTCGCTGTAAGAATTTCTTAAACTTGTTAGTATTTGTCCTATCATGATGATGTCATCTACATATACAATGAACATAATACTACATGCCTCACTTCACCTTATAAAAATAGAGTGGTTGGCTTAGCTATGTTTTATCCCAAATTCGAACAACTTACTAAACTTGTTGAACCAAGCTCTTGGAAACTTTCAACTCATAAATTGATTTCTTGAGATGACATACCTTATCTGATTCTCCTTGAGAAACAAATCCAAGTGGTCGTTCCATCTAAACTTCTTCGACTAGATTTTCATAAAGAAAAGGATTATTCACATCAACCTGATATAATAGTTAATCCATATTTGCAACAATGGAAACAACCACACATACAGAGTGAAGCTTTGTCACACATAAGGTCTCCGAATAGTCATCAATATTGTATTTTACTATATACATACATCTGCACCCAACTACATACATTCTAACATGTAATTCAACTAATTTTTGAGTTAGATTTTGATAAAGTCTAATAATCTCTTCTTCTATAGCTAGTTGCTACTCATCACAACTCAGAGCCTCCTACGAAGAATGGGGAATAAACATAAACGACAGAAACTAAGCAAATTATCAAAATGAAGGAGATAGATCACTAAATAAAAAATTAAAATTAAAATAGGATGCCAAGTACATGAACGGAGATCCTTACAAAGAGCAATACGTAAATTACCTTTACCTAATAGTGTAGGAAAATGGACTTAAAAGAATGATGATCTTCTGATGAATCACGAGGACTAGTAGAAGTCACACTTATATGTTCTCTATCTCCATGTTTGGAACATTTGGAGTAAACCTGTAAAGGCTAATCTACACATTACACAAACAACTCCCCAATTCCAGTTGTAGTATTAGGTATAATGAGAAGAGTAGTTATGAAGCTCTCTCTAAACTATAAAGAAAGGTGAGAGATTGGATAGGCTAGTGCGAGAAAGGATTCTTCATTCTCTAGACTTCTTCTACTATAAAATATATGTTGATTATATTAAGGGTAAACAGACCAGAATCAGAAAGAAATGTGCAACAAGGAGTGTAGGACTCTTGGAGGTGATACACACGAACATTTGTGGGTCATTCCCTACATTATCTTGGAGTAAGCACAAATCTTTTATCACCTTTATAAATGACTAATCTCATTTTGGGTACCTTTATCTTATCACTGAAAAATCAGATGCCCTGGATGCTTTTAAAATCTATAAGGCTAAAGTTAAAAATCAACTTGATTAGAAGATTAAGGTTAGAAGGTCTGATCGTGGTGGTGTATACTATAACACATATGACGAATCAGGTCGCAATCCAGGACCCTTTGCTAGATACTTGCAAGATTGTGGCATTGTCATCCAATACACCATGCTTAGGACCCCAGAGTAGAATGGTGTGGCTAAAAGACATAATCGCACCTTTATAGATATGGTGCATAACATGATAAGCAATTCGAGATTGCTAGAATCTTTGTGGGGTGACGCTATTAAAACTGCAGTTCATATCCCTAATAAGGTCCCTAGTAAGGTTGTATGTAAAACCCATTTTGAGTTGTGGAATGGGAGAAAGCCAAGTCTCCAATATTTATATGTTTGGGGATGTCCTACTAAGGCCAAAATTTATAACCTGCATGAAAGAAAGCTCCTAGAACTATAAGTTGTTTCTTAATATGATACCCGAAAAGGTCAAAAGATTATAGATTCTACTATCCTTCCCACTTCATTAGGATTATTGAGACTGGGAATGCCAAATTCATTGAGGACACTGAAAATAATGGGAACACGAACATTAAGGATTTTGTATTCAAGGAAAAAATGACTGTGACTCCTGTCGCGGTCATTCCAAATGTCGTTGGTATGAATCTTGTAGTTGAGTCTGTAGTCACTGCAGATCACCACGATGAACCTCTTATACAACCCGCTAATAAATGAAATCAAAATCATACTCAAGAGGGTGAGCCATTGAGAAGATATGAAAGAGATAGAAGACATGTGATTTGAGAAGATTATATCGTATATCTGCAGAAGCATGAGTTTAACATAGGGGTAGAAAAGGATCCTGAATCCTTTACACAAGTCAAACAGAGTGCTAATTCTTCTTGTTGGATTGATGCCATAAAGGATGAGTTGAAATTCATGAAGGACAATAAAGTATGGAATCTTATTGAGTTACCCCAAAGAATAAAGCCGATTGGTTGTAAATGGGTGTTTAAAACCAAACGGGACTCCCCAAGGATAATGTCGAAATGTATAAAGCCGGACTTGTTGTCAAACGTTTTAACCAACGTGAAGGCATTGATTTTAAGCAGACTTTTTCATCAGTATCTAAGAAAGACTCATTCAGGATCATAATGTTCGTGGCTCATATGAATTTAGAGCTACATCAGATGGATGTAAAGACTGCGTTTCTTAATGGAGATCTAAATGACAACGTATATATGTTACAACCTAAAGGTTTTGTAGCCAATGGCTTAGAACGTATGGTTTGTAAACTAAAGAAATCCATCTATGGGTTGAAACAAGCATCATGACAATGGTACCTGAAGTTTCATGAAGTGATTTCCTCACATAATATTCACAACCGCAAGTGTAGGGTCGCGATGTAGTAATAATCTCGGTGAGGCCGAGGCCGAATCCACAGGGACTAATCTTGTGTGTATTTTGAAAGTAACTAGAACTAGAACTAGAAGAAGATGTGAATCTAAATCTGAATTAATTAAGAGAGTAATTATGATTAAAGTGATTAAAACTATCAAATTCAAAGGTGGTAACTAGGGTTTCCAAGGATCCACTTGTAGAGATCAGGGAGATCTATGCTTGATTCAAGAACACAACTGGAATCAGAGTCCCATCTTTTATAATTGGAAGATATACAATTAAGATCAATCTGAACTTTCCTTGACCTAATTCTCAATAGAGGAGAATTGTGATAATTGGAAGAGATTCCATCACCAAACCATGCCCATGAGACGATGGCTAATAACAGGATTTACCAATCTCACAGTCTCAAAATCAGGAAAAGAAGATACTCAAAGCTATTGCAGATCGTTTTGTAATTTGAGTCACAATAAACCATTAAGAATTGAAAGTATTCCTTTAAAATCAAACTAGAATCAAAGAAGGTTCAATATAAACATGAACTAAAGTAAAAGAAACATCACATCACGCTACAAGCTTTACCTCTTAGCCCTAGCTAAAAGGTTTAGCCAACCATAAACATGATTGAACTAAAATCTCTTAAGAAAAAGCATAAAAATGACTATGGAAAATGAAGAAAAACTCTTGGTGACAGCTTCTCCACACTTTTTCTCCACTCCTCAAACCATAGAAGATGCCTAGGGATGCCCTGGGCACTCCTATTTATAGTTGTGCATCACCTCCTTCCGCACCGACTTGGAAAATTCCGAAATCGCCTCAAATTTACGCAGTCTGTGCAACATCTGCGTAACCTCGACTGGTCGAGGATAACCTTCGACTGGTCGAGGATCTCCTTCGACTCGTTGAGGCTGACTGGAATTTAGTGAATTTTGTCGCTAGAGTTCAAGTCGAGGAATGTTCGACTAGTCGAGCAGGGGCCTTCGATTGGTCGAAGATGGGCTTAGACTAGTCGAAGGATGCTGATTTTTAGGGTTCTTTTTCTTCACTTCAAGTCTTCAATGCTCTTCATTCCTCACTTGATTTTCTTGGATCTTTGGTATGTGCGTTCTTCATTCTTGGTCTCATAAGATCCATCCTTAGCTTTGGTGATTCTTGAGCGTTAAATCCATGCTTTTAACATCCTTTTCAATCCATGCTCTTAAATTCACCTTGCAACATAAACATGATTAAAATAAAGCATTAAGCATTATCATATTCATACAACCAGGTAATAAATGGGGTCCAATATGCAATATTTGACCCTCAACATAATCCCCAACCAGCATTTTGTTAGTCCCGAGCAAAGTATGTGAAACATGAACTTTAACGCGCAATGTTCAAACCTTTTTCAGAAAACAATCTTTTGTGTAATCAAGTGTGAATAAGTAGACTCAAGATGAGAAAGTGAGATTTTGAAAAGCTAGAGCCAAATCACATAAGCAATCAATCCAATAAGTTCTTTATCCATTAAGTCAAACCATAGTTTGCATATCAAGTTTTTCAACGCGCTCAGTGAAAATACTATCTTTTCATAATGTTAGTCATGCTCATCAATTCAAGATTGGTTGAAAACTTAAGTATTGATTCCGAACTTATCCCATTTTCCTTCTTTTTTCAATTTTTTATTTTATATTGACGGTCATTTGTATTCATTCAATCTTTTCATCTTCTCTCTTTTCTTTCAGATTTTTCATTCTTTTTTAGACTTTTTCAATCTTTTCACCATACATGACTCTTTTTGTCGATCTCCTATTTTTTAACTGGTTCTTTTCTTCTTTTAAGGTGGATAAAATTCTCCAGACTCGGTTCTTAACATCTTTTAATGATCATCATACTATCAATTAGAAAATCTAATACTATTCACAGAAAATAATTTGAATATGTCTTGTGAATTAGATTAACATAATATTCAAACTTCCTCTTAATCACTTGAGTGCAAGGACCATAAGTGATAGGCTACTTAGTTGATCAAACTCCAATAATTCAAAATTCGCTTCCTATCTTATCTTCATACTTAAAACAGTCTTAAATACAAAACTTATCACTTTCCAAACAGATAAACATTGAAGATTTTTTTAAAATTTTGCAAAATTTGCTCAAAACTGAGAGAACCTGAGAAAACACTGATTAGTTTACCTAATCTCCCATCCCCAACCTAAAATCTACATTGTCCTCAATGTAAAAGAAATAAGCATGATTTGCAACAGAGACAACATAATTGAAGGAGAAGTGATGGAAAGATAGTACCTGATGAAAGAATTTTGAGGCTTTTTCCAAATGACTCAGCATGAAGGTGGGTTAACACAAGAATTAAACAACCAAAGAGAAAACTATCATAAACAAACAGAAAGCAAACTATCTTAAAACAGCAGAAGCAAACTATCCTAAAACAGCGGAAGCAAACCATCTTAATCCTAAATTCTATAAAAACAATAAACCTAACTATACCTCCGTCATACTAGGAGGTCAATCCTGGTATATAGGATCAGTCAGAGGTATGGACATGTCCTCTAAATCAAATTTCTCAACAAATGGCTTTAATCGATGTCCATTTACTTTGAATTCATTGTCATTGTTTGGATTCTTTATCTCAACAGCCCCATGCGGGTAAACATTGGTAATAGTGAAGGGACCGGTCCAACGAGATCGAAGTTTACCCGGAAAAATATGTAATTGAGAATTGTACAAAAGGACTTTTTGACCAACTAAGAATGATTTCCAAAGGATGTTCCTGTCATGGAACACATTCATCATGTCCTTGTAAATTCTCGAGTTCTCATATGCGTCATTCTGGATTTCATTGAGTTCATTTAATTGTAGTTTGTGCAGCGAGCCAGCGTTGTCCAAATTGAAATTCAAATTTTTAATAGCCCACTAGGCTCTATATTCTAACTCCACAGGTAAATGGCAAGCCTTCCCATAAACAAGTCTAAAGGGAGACATTCCAATAGGGGTCTAAAATGCAGTACGGTATGCCCATAAAGCATCAGTCAATCAGATTGACCAATCCTTTTGGTCAGGGTTAACCGTCCTTTTCAAAATGTGTTTAATTTTTCTATTGGAAATCTCAGCTTGTCCACTTATTTGTCGGTGATATGAAGTGCTCACCTTGTGAGAGATGTCATATTTCTTCATTAAGTTCACGAATGGCCTATTACAAAAATTTGAGCCCCCATCACTAATGATGGCTCGAGGCGTTTCGAACTGGGAAAGGATATTCTTTTAAGAATTTAATGACCGTTTGATGGTCATTGTTCCGGTACGGAATCGCCTCAACCCATTTAGTGACATAGTTTACGGCTAGTAAAATGTATAAATTCCCAAAGGATTGGGGAAATGGTCCCATGAAATCGATGATCTAGCAATTAAATGCTTCAATGATTAGAATGAGGTTCAAGGGCATCATATTTTAACAGGACAATGCTCCTAATTTCTAACAACGTTCACAAGCTTTACAAAACTCATGAGTGTCCTTGAACATAGTGGGCTAGTAAAAGCCACACTACATAATCTTGGCCATGGTCTTTTTAGCAGAAAAGTGACCACCACAGGCCTAAGAGTGATAGAAGGAGATGACACTTTGGTATTCATTGTCTGCCACACATCTCTATAGGATTTGGTCTGGGCAATATTTAAACAAATACGGATCATCCCAGAAGAACTTATGAACCTCGGCGAAGAATTTTTTCTTATCTTACGTTGTCCAATGTGTTGGCGTGAAACCTATGACAAGATAATTAGCAATATTAGCAAACCAAGGTGAATGAGAGACTTTGAACAATTGTTCGTCAGGGAACATGTCATTTATATGTGTCGTTTCAAGGGAATCAGAGAGATCAAGGTGGGAAAGATGGTCAACCACTATGTTTTTTACTCCCTTTTTATCTTTTATTTTCAAATCAGATTCTTAGAGTAGGAGGATCCGTCTAATCAGGCAAGGCTTAGCATCATTCTTAGAAAAAAGATACTTGAGCGCCGCATGATCTGTGTAAATGACGATCTTGGATTCAATCAAGTAGGACCTAAATTTGTCCAAAGCGAATACTACGACTAAGAGTTCCTTTTCCGTAGTTGAGTAGTTCACTTGGGCAGGATTTAGGGTTCTACTTGCATAATGAATAACGTAGAGCTTCTTTTCTTTTCTCTGGCATAAAACCGCCCCAAGATCATAGTCAGACGCGTCGCGCATAAGTTCAAAAGGAAGGCTCCAATCGGGTGGCTGCATGATAGGTGCAGTGGTTAACATGCCCTTGAGCTTAGTAAAAGTTTCTTCACATTGCTCAGTCCACTCGTATGGTGCATCCTTTTGAAGTAGATTACATAGAGGACAAGAGAGGTGACTAAAGTCCTTTATGAATCTTCTGTAAAATCCGGCGTGTCCTAAGAAGGATCGCACGTCTCGTATGTTCTTGGGTGGAGGTAGATTAGAGATAAGATCAATTTTAGCCTTATCTACCTCAATTCCCTTAGATGAGATGATGTGTCCAAGGATAATTCCCTTATGAACCATGAAGTGACATTTTTCTCAATTTAGTACCAAGTTCTTTTTCTCTCATCGCTTCAGCACATTTTTCAAAATTTTCAAACATTCACTGAAGGATGGACCAAAGACTGAAAAGTCATCTATGAAGACTTTTAAATATTGTCCGACCATATTAGAAAAAATACTCAACATGCATCGTTGAAAAGTGGCAAGGGCATTACATAGCCTAAATGACATCCTTTGATAAGCAAATGTGCTAAAAGGACATGTGAACATGGTCTTTTTCTGATCTTCAAGGGCTATCTCTATTTGATTATAGCTTGAATACCTGTCAAGGATGCAGTAATAGGAATGACCAGCTAGCCTTTCCAAGATTTGATCAATAAAGGACAAAGGAAAGTTTGTCCTTCCTCGTGATGGTATTCAACTTCCTGTAGTCAATACACATTCTCCAACCAGTAGTAACTCTAGTTGGCACGAGTTCATTATTGGCATTAGTTACGATGGTGATTCCAGACTTCTTAAGAACCACCTGAGTTGGACTCACCCATTGACTATCGGATATAGGATATATGATACACACATCCAATAGCTTAAGAACCTCGACTTTAACCACTTCCTTCATATTTGGATTTAGTCTACGTTGTGGTTGTCATGAGGTCTTCGCATTATTCTCAAGATGAATGCAGTGAGTACAAATCGAAAGGTCAATTCCCTTAAGGTTTGCAATCGACCATCCAAGGGCTCCCTTATGCTTAATGAGAGTAGAAATAAGCATACTCTCTTGTTCTTGCTCAAGGTGGGAAGAAATCACCACTGGGTATGTCTCATCTTGACCTAAAAAGACATATTTCAAATAAGAGGGCAAAGATTTTAGGTCAATCTTCGGTGCCTTGAGGTTAGACGGTAAAGGCTTCTTCAAATTGTGGCCTCCACCAGTTAACTTCAAGTACCGGTACAGTATCAAGCATAACACCCATCTCCCTAATCATACCATCATCTAAATCATGGGAGTGGGTTAAACACGTCTCTAGAGGGTCAGAGGACAAGGTCATCAGAGTTCTATCTTCCACAAACGAATCGATCAAGTTAACATCGTGGGCATCATCATCATCCTCTACCTGTTTGCCTGTATTAAAAAAGATATTCAACTCCATTGTCATATTTTCAAAAGACAAACTCATGACTCCATTCCTGCAATTATTTGATGTGGCAAGGAATGGGCGACCAAGAATGATAGGAATTTGAGTGCTCATGTCCACGATGGGTTGAGTATCCAGGATGATAAAATCTACCGGGTAGTAGAATTTGTCAACCTGGACCAACACATCCTTAATTATCCCTCTCGGTACATGAACTAAGCGATCAACAAGTTGTAATGTGGTCCGGGTGGGTTTTAATTCACCTAGACTCAGTTGTTCGTAAACCAAGTAAGGAATCAGATTTACGCTCGCTATAAGTCAAGAAGTGTGTGCTCAATGCGGTAATTCCCAATTACACAAGCAATGGTTGGGCTACTGGGATCTTTATATTGCTGTGACATATCTTACTTTAGGATGGTACTCACTTTTTCAGTTAAAAAGATTTTATTTTGAATATTTTGTCATCTTTTGGTCATACACAAGTCTTTCACAGAAATTTGTCATATGAAGGTATTTGTTTAACCACATCCAGTAAAGGAATATTGACCTTCACTTATTTCAACACCTTTAAAATGTCCTGAGAGTTAGAGAGAGGTTTTGGTGCAACCAACCGTTAGGGAAATGGAGCAATTGGCTTAACTTGAGGTTCCGGTTCTAACTCTTGTGGGGCATGGCTAGATCTATCGTTGTTGTCCTCTTCTGGGTCCTTCGGCTTTTCAGCCCTAACCGGAATGGTTTTGTCAATGGTCTTCCCACTCCTAAGAGTAGTGATAGATTTAGCTTGCTCCATTTGATTTAAAGAGCTCGGATCGCTAACTTCATATTGCGGTTTTGGGATTGGGGAGAGGTTGAACAGGAAGCATCCCCTTTCCCCCAATTGTTAAATGTGACTCTATCCTTTGAATAGATGATGCAAGCGTTCCCAATGTTGATCTAATATCCTGGTTGAGTAGCTCTTGGTCTCGAATATGTTTTTAACCGGATCCTCTTGAGGTTTCCCTTGATTTGCAATTTGATTAAAGAATCACCTAAGGAGTAACAGTTTGTCCATTCATCCAACTGAAGTTTGAATGATTTCTCCAACTAGGATTGTATGTATTGGAGGTAGGTCCATTGAAAGGTCTTTGGTAATCGTTCACGGCATTAGATTGCTCATTCAACACCTCTTGAAAGGCAAGTATTGTTGGACAATTTTCAGTTTTGTGCACGTTGCATGCACAAATACCGCGAACAGTTTCTTTCCTTAACCTTATCCTTCTTTAGTTCCATGGCTTCAAATTTCCTTATGAGATTAGACACTTTAGCATTGATATCATCATCCTCTTTCAAAAGGTATAATCTGCCCCTCACCTTTGATTGAGTGGGTCTAGAAGTGGTGCTTGATTTTGGGGAGGTATCCCATGATTGTGCGTTTTCAACAAGTCTGTCCAAGTAGTTCCACACATCATCGGCATTTTTATTCATGAATTCCCATTGCACATTGTCTCGACCAATTGCTGCATGGAAGATGTCAGACCATCATAAAAAAAAGTGTGTAATGTGCCACATTTTAAAACCGTGTTGTGGGCATGAACTGACAAGATCTTAAACTGCTCCCAACATTGGAAGAATGTTTCATCCTCCTTTTGGGCGAAGTTCATGATTGACTTTCTGAGGGTGTTCGTTTTATGATGTGGAAAAAATTTCTTTATGAACTCTCTTATCATGTATTCCATGTGCCAATAGATTGGGAACGTAGTGAATGCAACAACGTCTTAGCTTTCTCTTTCAAAGAAAAGGGAAATAGTTTCAGTCTGACCGTGTCCTCAATCATGTTAGGAAAATATAAAGTGGCTATAATCTTGTTAAACTCTTTCAAGTGCTGATATGGACTTTCAGATTCAAATCCATGGAATTTTGGAAGGAGTTGGATCACCCCTGACTTTATATCCATATGTCCCATATTTTTTGGAAAAACCATGCATGAGGATGTGCTCACCCCCTCCAATTGTAAATAGTCTCGCAAAGTACAAGGCGGGGGTGCTTGATGCACCTCATTCTCATCCTGGACTTCCTCAACCCAAGGTTGAGGTTGTCTTCTCGGTTGATTGACTGGTTGATTGGAAGCCATCACTTCAATTGACTTTGAGGATCTCGAGTGGTGTCTAATCCTGTGATGGATAAATAACCCCTCAACCAATCCTCCTTCACTCACAAGACGTTGAGTGTTGTCACGGACCCATTTGGGCATGAAACACTCTCAGCCCTCAATTTCAGACTCTAACCTAAAACTAAAAGAAAGAAGGAAAATAGAGATCTAAAAATATAAAGAGAGAAGGAATTAGAAAGAAATTACCAAATTAGAAGTTCCTAAGTTAAGATCCTGCAAAACAAAACAAAACAAGTCAGTTTTTAAAAACAGAAATTCTAAAATTAGAAAGTTTCTAAAAACAAAAATAGAAAGATGAGTTAGTTTCTAAAATAAAACAGAAAAGCCCTATTCCTAAAACTAAAAAACAGAAAAAACACTAATCTTAACCTAATTCAAAAGCTAGCCAATCTCAGAAAAACGCAACTGTTAGTCTCTGACAACAGTGCCAAAAACTTGTTCACAACCCCAAGTGTAGGGTCGCGATGTAGTAATAATTTCGGTGAGACGGAGGTCGAATCCACAGGGACTAATCTTGTATGTATTTTGAAAGTAACTAGAACTAGAACTAGAAGAAGATTGAATCTAAATCTGAATTAATTAAGAGAGTAATTGTGATTAAAGTGATTAAAACTAACAAATTCAAAGGTGGTAACTAGGGCTTCCAAGGATCCACTTGTAGAGATTAGGGAGATCTATGCTTGATTCAAGGACACAACTGGAATCAGAGTCCTATCTTATCAAATTGGAAGATATATAATTAAGATCAATCTGAACTTTCCCTGACATAATTCTCAATAGAGGAGAATTGTGATACTTGGAAGAGATTCCATCACCAAACCATGCTTATGAGACGATGGCTAACAACAGGATTTACCAATCTCACAAGCTCAAAATCAGGAAAAGAAGATACTCAAAGCTATTGCAGATCTAACTGTAATTTGAGTCACAATAAACCATTAAGAACTGAAAGTATTCCTTTAAAATCAAACTAGAATCAAAGAAGGTTCAATATAAACATGAATCAAAGTAAAAGAAACATCCCATCACGCTACAAGTTTCACCTCTTAGCCCTAGCTAAGAGGTTTAGCCAACCATAGACATGATTGAACTAAAATTTCTTAAGAAAAAGCATAAAAATGACTAAGGAAAAGGAAAAAAAAACTCTTGGCGACGGCTTCTCCATGCTTTTGAAAATGCCCTGGCTTGTCAATTAGCGTGAGTGTTGAGTCCGCTAGACAGAGAAGCTCCATAGGAAGATCAATTAACCGTCTGCCTTAACTGAATGTGGGCCCGAACTCGCCACAGGAAAATCTAAGCCTCACATCCCATGTCCCAAAACACCAGGTAATTAAAACCCTTAAAGCTGATTAGAATATCATAGGGTTTTTTAGTTAGAAAACATTTTTCAAAATTTAAAAAAATCTCTAAGTTTTCTACCTCTGTCGATTTATCGATAGTCTGATCGATATAATCGAGAAATGTTGTCGATGTCCTCGAAACTCACTCGATAGTATCGAATGAGGACATATATTGTCCAGCAACTGCATATACTTCTAGATGGAATTATCGATGTATCGATAGCAATATCGATATCATCGAATCTTGAATCTCGAGTCTTTCGAAGTTGACTCGATAAAATCAACAGCAGAGATTTTGTGTCCCTGTTTTTCTATGGAAAATCATAAAGACCTTCGATAATCAAAGTACTTCTCGATATCCTCGGAATTCATGTTTCGATGATATCGGAAGGACTTCGATGATATCGGTCTTGGACACAGTTTACCAGCAACATTTTCAGGTAGTTTTTATCTTGGATCGGGGGTCACTCAATAGAATCGATATTCAAATATCGATGATATCAAGGCTATGTCGATTGCATCAAGAATGGATATAAACTGTCCAGTAAGCTTAACTGGCAAATCATTTGGATTTATCGATGCATCGACCCAACTACCGATATCATCGACATTCAAATTCCGATGATATCGAGTGTACCTCGATCATACCCTTGACCTGAAATATTTCTAAGGAAAGTCTCTCTCATTTTCAAATGTCGAGGAATCAATCCTCGAGTCAATGAAATCGGAGTTCAAAATCCAATGACATCGACGCGTGTTTCGATTCCCTCGAACAGCTGGTAAAATGTTTTAAAAGCATATGACATTTGAGTTTGTGTCATCGAGCGGCCAGTCGATGCAATCGAGAGTATACGCTCGATGATATTGACCCTGCTCGATGATATCGAACTCTGTCATAAATGTGACCATTTTATATCCGTTGGAACCTTTTGCCTATATATAGAGAACTTGTCTTTAGCTGCTGGTAGAGAAAAAAGAGGGTGCTTTTGAGTGTCTAACCTTAGATCATATACCCTAAGCCCTTTCTCACATGGAAGTTCATCCTCCAATCCAACCTCATCATTGACATTCAATAGAGTGGATTGGGGAATGAACTTCGCATTCAAGGATCCTCCAGCTATCATCTTAATGGCAAATCATTAAGCTGAGATGCCTTAAATGCATAAATGATTGGAATCGCTCTATTTCCCTTATAGGAAAACCTTCAATAGAGTAGGATTCCATTAAAACCTTGACTCAACCTGTCACTATACATTGGTACATCTTCTGTGTTGCGGTTCAAGGAAGCAGAAGATTCTTCGTCAACAAAAGAGGAAGATCTTCTAAAACGTGTTGAATGGGGCTCATCTACTTATCTGTAAGTCAATAGAGTCCAAAGGACCCTTATGATCATTCCTTTGTAGGATTGGGTCTAAGGTGTTTCTCATCCCTTGCAAGTCCTCTAGGAGGCCTCCGACAGAAGTGTACGTGGTGGTGCGTTGTGTTGACCCTTGCTCTGTGGAGAGCATAAACAGTTAGGTTCTTAGTGTGGATCCTTGGCCAGTGTGCCTAAAATCGGGTGCTATGTGTTGACCCTTGCTCGTGGGAGCATAAACTGTCAGCCTAGGTGTACGTTGTAATGGTTAAAGCTGAACCTGATTTAAAACCTTGGGTTTGAGGTGAACCGTGTGAAACCTCCTTAGTGAAATCCGGCACACTCAAGGGTTGAGTGCGTCTGCCGGGAGTGGAGTAGACAAGTAGTCGAACCACTATAAAAATGATTATGTTTGTGATTGATGCTTGTCTTTGACTACTTGTGTGATTTCATTAAATGCTTTCATATTTGATCACACCTCACACACAGTGACATTCACCATAAACTCTTAATTGCATCATGTTTATCATTAAATCAACTTTTGTGATTGGATCCTCTAATTGGCTTGGAAGCCATTAGAGTTATCTTGAAGAAATCCTGATTCATGCATATCTACTCAGGACAAGTTTGATAGGATTTTAAATAAACCATAAATTTTTTTATAAAAGTCCTATTCACCCCCCTCTAAGACATATTGGTATATTCCTACTTCAACTAAAGCGGTCTTTACAACAATTTCAGCTTTTGCTCCACTCCTATTTATAATTGTGCATCACCTCCTTTCGCACCAACTTAGAAAATTCTGTAAACCACCTCAAATTTATGCAGTCCACGCAACATCTGCATAACCCTCAACTGGTCGAGGAAAACCTTCGACTGGTTGAGGATCTCCTTCAACTAGTTGAGGCTGACTGGAATTTAGAGGATTTTGTCGCTGGAGTTCGAGTCGATGAATCTTCGACTAGTCGAGCAGGGGTCTTCGACTGGTCGAAGATGGGCTTAGACTAGTCGAAGGATGCAAATTTTTAGGGTTCTTTTTCTTCACTTCAAGTCTTCAATACTCTTCGTTCCTCACTTGAATTTCTTGGATCTTTGGTATTTGAATTCTTCATTCTTGGTCTCATAAGATCCATCATTGGCTTTGGTGATTCTTGAGCGTTGAATCCATACTTTTATCATCATTTTCAATCCAAGCTCTTAAATTCACCTTGCAACATAAACATGATTAAAATAGAACATTAAGCATTATCATGTTCATAAAACCAAGTAATAAATGGGGCCAATATGCAATATTTGACCCTTAACACATGGTTTTATAGAAAACACTGCAGATGAATGTATTTACGTTAAAATCAGTGGGAGTAAGTTTGTCATATTGGTTTTTTATGTTGATGATATTTTGTTGGTTAGTAGTGACATCAGGATATTGAGTGGCACCAAGAAATTCATATCTCAAAGGTTTGAGATGAAGGACCTTGATGACGCCTCTTATGTAGTCAGCATTGAGAATCGTCTAGTGTCTGTAGAGTTCATTGGCACTAAGCAAATGATTACGGATCCACTTACTAAAGGGCTCCATATCACGTCATTTCATGAGCATGTAACATCCATGAGAATCATTGATCCCATAGATATATTCAGTTAGTGGGAATTGAGCGTATTTTATTTTTATAAATATTGAAGAGATCTCATTAATAAAGTTTTGATGATTCTGATATAAAGTTAATTTCTGCTTCTTCCTATATATGCACAATTTGTTATGAGTAAGCAGAACTAAAAACGTGTCTCATTGGAGACATTTGAAAGCTCCATATCTCTTACGAATATGCACATATCATCATACTACTTGTGTAATCTTTATACCACACTTCCTAGTTTTTTTCTTTTTTCTGTCATTGGGATTAGTAGTATTAGTGACTGCACTTAGTCTAACTTCACTTAGATTAAATATTGTGATGGCTACCGCGATCCGATACTAGTGGTCTTGATGGACCAAATTGTAATAGCATTTGGCCGTATTATCCAACAATTATATTGGTTAACCATTTGAATGTTTTCTTCAAAATTAAAAACATGTTTTTAAAGATTAATAGATGATATTGATCAATGTGGCCCAAGTGGGAGAATGTAAGAATTCTATAAGGTGAGCCTATTGATCAACGGTCTGGATTTCCCTAAGGGTTGGATAGTGTGATCGAGAGTACCAGTAGACCCCACTCAGTTGTGATGCATCTAAAATCGTGTAAGGGGTGGTGTAGTACAACTGTGTCACACACACAATGTTCTAGTTGAACTGGGATTACCAAATTCGTGTGGAGCCTTAGGGAGAAGAGTTTCGATGGGTTTCAAACTCATCAACCCTCAAAACTATATAAACAGGGTTGGGTCCCCAAGCCTACATACGACTGAAGCTTCATTCCTATCCCAGTGCTTCTCCAAGAGTGTAAGGTGTGGAAGACCACTAGTATCGGATCGCCATAGGTCCATACAATTATATGATTGTTGGGTCCCCAAGCCTACATACGACTGAAGCTTCATTCCCATCCCAGTGCTTCTCCAAGAGTGTAAGGTGCGGAAGACCACATAGCCTACATATGACATTAAGCCTATGGCGATGGCATCTCAATTAGGTATGCCATGCATTCAGTTTACTTGATCTCCATACTCGATGCATAGTATGGACCTTTGCAATTATGCATATAGTTTACAAAAGTTTGTTTAAAGAATATGACATCAACTGACATAAAATGTCTTAGGAAAACAAATTATAACATTTACCTTAAAAATACACTTGATAGCATTTGGTTCAAATTTGTCAAAAACATGACCAAATTCATGCACGAAGAACACACAACTAAACACTTTTAGAGGAATACAATATGAATGAATTTGAGAACATAAGATAGAAAGAAGCTACTTTCCATATGAAGCATGTAATTAAGACTGCATCACTCTAAAATATTTTTAGAACCTTAATATTCAACAACAACACTCTAGCAACCTCAAGTAAATGACAATTCTTATGTTCAGCTACCCCCATTTTGTTATGGTGTATGCACACACAAAATTTGGTGAATAGTGTCATACACTGAAGGATATGAGTTGAAATAATAAGATAAATATTCTCGAACATTATCTAAAAGTAGAACATCAACTTTAGAATTAAATTGAATTTGTGCTCTAAATGAAATCTTTTAAAACTATAAAACTTTTTTTTTTACTAATCTTTCATGAAATGTAACTATATTATACAAGAATAATCATTCAAAAAAATAAAAATAATAAAGCACTTGAAAGCAACTAAACTAGTAAGATGAACTTGACCCAAAATATCAAAATGTACTAAATAAAAAGATTTTCACTTCTTTTATTAACATGAAGAAAAACGACACTTTATAGTGCTTAACTCACAAACTTCACACTCTGACCCAAACATATGTGATAATAATGAAACTAGACTCTTCAAACTACTTAAGAAAGAACAATCAAGCCTAGAATGCCAGTCATGTGTAGAGATATCTATCTGTAGTGTAGTTCTAGTTATTTTACAATTGAGTTAATAGAGTCCATTCATTCTATGCCCTCCACCGATCATCATCCATGTCTTTAGATCCTAGAATTCACAACAAGAAGGGGTAAATTATGATAAAAAAATTTTAAGGATTTGGTTAGCTTACTTATAGACAATAAACTCAAAGGAAATTTAGGGATGTAAAGTACTAAAGATAATGAAAGTGATGGGTAGGGCAAGTGGTACCCAATCCAAACACATGTTGAAGTATCATCTACTAATATCACAAAAGAAATGGACGACAAGTGTACTCTCTAAGACAATACACTATGCCTACCATTCATATAATCAGAAGAAGCTCTTGAGTCAATGATGTAGGGAACACTATTAGACAATGCAAGATAAATAATACTTGACTACACGAGAATAGATGTACATGATGGTGCATGCGTAGAACAATCTTTCAAAACTCTGGCATATTCTTTCTTGGACAGTGTAACTTGTTAGTGCACTGATTTTTGCACCTTATTTGTCAATCATGTGAGTCGTTAAGTCATGTAGTTGGTTGAGCCTTTAGAAAGTGAAAATCGAAGACACAAGTAAAGACAGAGCATCAAGAAGCAAAGAACAAGTAAAATAGGTGTCTTGATGACCCTAACCCTTGACCCAAAACAACCCATATACCTTTAGATGATCTTAAACTAATAAGAATACCTAATTAATTATCCCTTAGCCTTAGGAGACCAAGAAAAATATGATAAACAAAGTTAGGAGAGGTTTGGAGCTACTGTGTAACAGATAGCCCAAAACACCGGCCTTCGATGAGTCTTTGATGGCATCAAGCTTCCATTGAAGTGCCTTCGATGGCTACTTGATGACATCGATCGAGAGTCAAAACTGTCCAGTAAGATTTGGCATTTATTTTGATCTTCTCGATGGCATCGAGACACCTTCAATGACATCGAAAATGATCCAAATATGTCAAGCAACAAATCAACATAAATGTTTAGATTTCATTGATGGCATCGAGGAACCTTCGATGACATCTAAAGGGTTAGTTTGATGAAATCGGAGATGGTCTAGATATGTCCGGGAAGAAATCATCATAAATGTTTGGATTTCATCGATGACATCGAGGAAACCTTCGATGACATCAAAAGAGCCGTTTTTTGCCTGTTTTTTTTTTTTTTACCGTTGGAGCTCGAACTGTTTATAAAGGGCAATCGGTTCTTAGGCATTTTGATGGATTTTTTAAGCAACAGAAGGTAGGGTGATTCCATATTCATATCACCAATCCCTAGCCTTTATTTCATTGCGTTCTAAGCAATCTCCCTTTAGATCACAACTCTAATGAGGATTTCAACCTCAATATTGAGATGTGCTTGAACTCTTCCATTTCTTAGAGATTAGACTTAAGATATCTTAGCAAACCATTGTCCAAATAATCTAGGAGACCCATCTAGGTGAATCCCTTTGTTAAAACAACTTCCCACTAGTTCTAAGAGATTCAACAAACCTCTCATCACCTTGGTCACCTCAGAGGAGCATCACATGCAAGGTGATTGATCTTAGAGTTAAACCCTTGGCAAAGCAGTGGCATCATGATCGGGGAGCTGATTGAAGCACAAGAGGGCGGATATCAAGCAACCCAAGAAGGCGCTACAAAAGGGGCTCAATCCGACAAGTAAGTTGTTATTTTAAGAGTCCAAGTTTAGTCTTTTTCTTGTGTAGGATTGAGGCTAAGAGTTTGTAAAACCAAACTCAAACTAGGTTCTTTTGTAGGACTTTGGCCTTTGTGTAGGGCCTAAATCTTAGGTTCTTGTGTAGGGCCTAAACCTTGGGGTTCTTGTGTAGGACCTTGACCCAAGAGTACTATCTAAATTCTAAGTTCTTGTGTATGACCTTGGCTCAGGAGTAGAGCCTAAGTCTCCAAGTTGTTATGTAGGACCTTGGCTCAGGAGTAGAGCCTAAATTTAGAGTATTTGTGTAGGGCTGTAAAGGTTAGAGATGAACCTGATTTAAAACCTACACTCATGGGTTGAGTGAGTCCGCCGGGAGTGGAGTAAGCAAGTAGCCGAACCACTATATATGATTGTGTTTTGGATTTTCATTTGCGCACTTGTTTAATTATACTTATTTGTTTTAATGCTTACTTATGTATGCATGATTAGATGAATGCTTAGTGTTGATAGGTAGCACATCCCACACACACATATACACTATCTTGATATAGACTATTTGCTTATCTGCATATCTCTTGTAGTTTATGTGATTGGACCCTTTATTGGCTTGAAAGCCTTAAAGTTATATTGCATTGCTTAGTTTAATTGTTAATTAGTTTAAGTTAGATAATTATTGTTTCAAATAGGCATAATTTTTAAATACATCATAATCACCCCCTCTAGGATATAGCCTTCATTCCTTAGCTCCACCAAGTTTCCCCAAGCGCAACCATGGTGTTCCCATTACGCTACAGGCTCACATTTTCATAACTATATCACTTGTAGTATTAGGCTAAAAAATAGAAGAAATAAGACTTAGAGACATAACTATCAGTGTCATCATCGAAAGAACGAAACTAATTAACCTAGGCAAATTTACAAATAAGGTCTCAACACATATCATATGTGCAATTACTAAGACCATAATAAGTGTGACTACTGATTACCATGACCACAACCATGACACCCTGATCCATAGCTCAAGTAGTAGACTGAGTGAAAGATACCTCGTTTCAACATTGAGGTCTTGGTATCGATTCCCTAGTGGGGGTGGCTCATAATGAAGTGTGAACTGTAACACCCCGTCCATTCCGTACCATTTTCGATGCATACGTACACAATGATTGACGCCTTTAGCCAGACCTGGATTGACCGTTCATAGTACACACTCGACTGACCGGAGCCCCAAGACCTCGAAACCTATCTCATATCGACTGCCCCGTCGCTACAATCATGTAGGTACCACCCGTGCGTTTATACGATACTCCGTTAGTGAGATGCGTCGTGAAGAATCATTAGTGTATCATGTGCGCAAGGCACCATGTACTTCATTCCACACATGTGCATAACACATGTCATACACACATGCACATGCCACACATGGGTGAGAGAATCTCTACCCATGTGTGTGATGTCACACACCCATACCTCCCATCTCTCATGTCTCCCCAAAGTCAACACATTCCATTTCATACCTTAAGCATGACATCATCACACCATGCCATCCCATGCTCCTTTAATCCACCATTAATTGCAAATCATAAATTAATTGATATAATCCTAATCTAAGCTAACCAAGATCACATTAATTAAATCTAACCACATTTTTAACAATTTCTCTGCATATATCTCTTCAACCCTTGACATTTTACCATTTTCCTACACATGGAGAGAGAGAGAGAGGAGAGAGAGAGGAGAGAGAGAGAGAGAGAGAGAGAGAGAGAGAGAGAGAAGTGATCTTGGTGGGCCATCAACTCCATCAATCCCATCCCTTCCATCCATCTCAACCATCAATTCCATCTCTTCTATCCATCTCAACCATCCATCTAATTCATCAAGGTGAGTACACCCACTCCACTCTTGGTTTGTTTCTTTTTGATTATTTGTGGCTGACGATTTGATATGATAAATGGTGTGGATACATAGGAGAATGATGTGTTTAATAGTGTGTTTAATGGTGTGGATTCATGGGAGAATGGTGATGATACATATAATGGTGATGATAATGTGATAATGATGTGTTTAATGGTGTGGATTCATGGGAGAATACATACATACATACATACATACATATATATATATATATATATATATATAAGAATAAAAATAATTTCATAAAGAAATGATTTTTTTTATAGACTTTATGTGGGACCCACTGATTGTGGGCCCCACTAGAATTTTTGTAGGCCATCCAAACCATCCCAAAGTGAGGTCATTGTGCTAGCCAAACACACATGTGCACACACACCAAATTAAACAATTAATTAATTAATTAAAAAAAAAACGAGAGAGAGGAAGGCTAGACAGACGCTGCTGCCCGCTTGAAAGAAGAAGAAGGAAAGAGGTATGGGTCCACAACAGGCCCCACCCATGACGTATATATTTAATCCACACCGCCCATTCAATTTCCCCGCTCATTTTAAGCGTTCAGCCAAAAAATGAAGCTAATCCAAATCTCTAGTAGGCCACACCATCAAAAACAATATTTTAATAGTGATAAACTATTAGGGTCCGCCGTGATGTTCCGTACACCAAAATATGTTGAATATTGGACTAGTTTGATCTGTCACCAGCCAGGGAATGCAACAGACGGGTTGGATTGTCGTTATGTGGGCTCCACCTATGAAAAACCACAGAAAAGAAAACAGAAGACAACAAATATATATATATATATATATATATATATATATATTATATATATATATGTGGAAGTTTAGTAAAGCGGTTGGCCCATTAGTGTGGCCCATTGATGTAGCCCACTTGATGAGTATAAGGCCCATTTGTTTGCGGCCCATTGATGCGGCCCACTTGATGTATTTAGAGCTCATGGGTCATGGCCCATGGTGATGTATATTAAGCCCGTATGAGTGGCCCATTGTGATATATTTTCGGCCCATATGATGATGTATGTTAGGCCCATATGAAAGGCCCATCGTGATGTGTATTAAGCTCTTGAGTGAGGTCCCTGGTGTTGTATAGTTGGCCTTATGTGAGGCCATGGGTCCATTATATGTTAGGCTCTATATGAGTCATTCCTTAGGGGCAATGTTGGTTAAATGTCCACATTGTCGAGGTCGATTGTCGATGACGGTTATTGATACCGATTATGAGTATGTGACTGCATAACATCATGATACATGCCCATATGCACAATCTGCATGTTTTGAGATGTGGTTGACCATTGCATATGTCATTGGGTAGGTTGTTATGAGACTCCTTGATAGGCGGAGGTTATCTCACATGAGCGCACGGTATTCGCAGGATTGATGTATGATTAGATTGTATGACTCATGCATCTTGCATTGTGTGCCCTAGTGACATCAAGGCCGTAGCCTCCACAGGCATATCGTGGATGGCCAGATGGACACCAGAAATTTGATCTAGCATCGAGCTGCCATAGATGTAACGACTCAGAAAATTCCGTACAAAGACCCGAGTACCACCTCAGGTAGAAATCACTCAGGACCGAATCCTTTAGAAATTAGACAAAATTAACTAAGTGCTAAACTAGATTAGCTATGAAATCCGCTTGATCCACTTTAAATACGAACTGCAAGACCCAGAACTTGCAGAATCATTAACGTTACATTACCCCGAAATCTAGGATCAATCTCATTACCCTGTTGCTCTCGGGAGCACATTAAAACTTCGCATTGGACTTGGATCACACGTCGAAAGTCCGATGACCACGAGACTAAACTCTTAGGACCGCCTTGCTGGGCTTGACAACCATCTCGAAAATCAAATTCAGATAGTATCCCGAAGCTATTCGCTTGAGCCCGGAGTGAAGTGTGTGAGAAACGTGGATATTTTAGAAATAAAAATCTAAATTTAAGTAATCTGAGACTTGTCGCTTGCAGGCCGAATATAAGAATTTAGACCGTCAGAATCTGACCCAAATACACCCTTGGATCAGGAGAAATTTCTCATACATGGCAGTGTACTTGTGGCCCTGATCGAGTACCGGTGACTGTCGAACTGAAACTAGTCCACCATGGTCGATCTGTAAATCTGATCGGACCGAAAACTTAGCCTGACCTAGATCCATGGTCAGGGAGCTTAAGTCCGACCGCACGCAGAAAAGGGGCCTCCGGAAATGCTCCGTTGAGCTGAAACAGACGCTCTTTGGACATAACCTAAGTATACCTTGGCCTTGGGGTCATTCCCATCAGTTCTGGGCCTATATAAGGACCTTAAACCCTCTCCCTCTCACTTCACACGAATTTTCTAAACCCTAAGAAAGAGAAGAAAGAAAAGAGAGAAAGAGAGAGAGAGAGAGAGAGAGAGAGAGAAGTGGGGATTCTTCCTGGGATTCGATCCCGTCGTTTCTCGCACTTAGCTACCCTACCTGCATCGCTATTCCGACGATTTCGACGTTACACTTGGGTAAGGAAACCTAACCCTAATTTGGCTTAGGGTTTCTGATAGTGCTAGTTATGAAATGGCTAACCTAACTCATGCTATAGGTTACAAATCTGCCATTGACAAAGACTTAACGTCTAAAATGACTCCGTTACGCGTTTATCGGCGTAAGGTGCGAACTATAGACATATAGGTTATGGTTTTCAAAGCTTTCAATGTCGGATAATGATAGATTCCTGATGTGGATGTTATTTCACATGTAAAATGCGATGTTTGTTTTGCGTTTTAGTTATATATGAAATTTGAGTTTAGCATATTCTGTGTATTTGTAGAAAATACCGTATACGTACGAAATATGAAAGTGTGTTTGCCATGATTAACTACTGTGTTTATATGCTTGTTATATGTGTAACAACTCCTCGGCGAAAGGATTCGCCCTAATACATGTTTTGGCCAACATACGTTATGTATGTTAATACGTGTAGTCTAAGTATTTGTAAAAAAATGCTTGTATAAGTAAGTACTTAGTAAATAGTGCTTTGGGTGGGTGTGAGATAGGATTCTCAACTACCTTAGTTAGTTTAATCACTTTACTTATGAAATGTATGTGTTTGGATTTCCTGTTTAAGTTGTATTTTATAACATGCTTGTTAACATGTTTGAACTACTTGGTTAATTCTGCTCTGACTACTCCACATGCTTACTGGTTAAGGATTGAATGTGATTGGGGCTATATTATAGTCCAGGCAATCGGTAATAGGCTTTGAGTTCGTGGCTAAGATTTATTCGCCACGTAGGACGTGTTTGACGAACCCGAGCCGTACTAGAGTTGTCGACAGTGGTTAGGCCACACGGAGTGCTTACGCACTTCGTGTCGATCAACTCGTTGTGTGCTCGTACTAGTCGGGCTCGTCAAGTAACTCGATTGACCCGATGTATGTTCACCATGTTTGGACGATACTGCTTGAACCTAAGGTACCAAACTCACCAGTGAAAATCTCGTTAACCGTGGTACCTCGGTCCGTTAAGACTCATGAGCCGGACATGGTGGTATGGGACACTGTGGTCGAGCTGTCGGCCTACACCGGGGCGACGAGTCCACCCGTAGTGACCAGTGAGCAACACTACCTCATGAGCCGAATACAGTGGTATGGGACACTGTATTCGAGCTGTCGGCCTACACTGATAAGGTGACGAGCCCTTTGTAGTGACCTCGAGCATACTCTGAGTCTTCGTTGAGGCGACTAGCCTTTCCTTAGCAACTAGAGTATAAACTAGGACTACACTGCATCGAGACAACGAGCCCTTTGTAGTGACCTAGAACCATAACATCGTATGAGATTTGTTGGGACTGACGACCCTAGAATGGATCATTGTTTGGGAAATGATATAAGGGAGGTACCTTAGTTTCCTAATCCTGCTGTATGAAAAGGACTAATAAGAACTTGGTAATCACGCTCATAACATCGCACTGCATGTGCCCCGGGATGAAGAGCACAGAAGGAAGAAAGCATGCCGCGATCGTAAGATGGTGTCGCACGAAGGAGTGTAGGCGAGGGCATGCATCATGAATACATTTCATCTTTACATTAATAAGAGTATCTAGGAATGTCTGATATGTCTGTTTTATCATTACTGCTTGACCGAGTTGATAACATGTTAACCTTTGCTCTATGATTCCACTGAGTTGATCACTTACTCCACGTTCTGGGACGGTGTTTTGAACACCCACCAGACTCTGTCTTAGTTGCAGATGACGATGCGACTCAGGAAGCGGAGCCTGATTCCGATGGCGATTAGGATGCGTTCTCGTATATGCAGTTCTCCGGCGGTTTCGCTTAGGTCGTCCTGATCGACGGGGCTACAGGGCTTATCATTGTAGTTGAACTATTTTTGACATTTTGACTCTTGAACTATTACATGTATATGGTGACTCAGTGATGTGTTCATACTCTGGAGACCGATAGTGATCCTTTTGGGCTCATATACGTTTATATACATCTTTCAGTCTTCCGCTTGCGTTGATAAATTGATGTGGAGTATGAATTACTGTTTTGTTATAATCTCACTCATGATCAATGCACTAACACAGACAACATTTAATCATAAGCATATATGTTGCATAAGTGATGTTTTGGAACTTGGGAGTTGAGTTGCTACTCGACCCCCGATTTTCAGGGCGTTACAATAGATGACCCTGGGTGAAAATCCCTAAACCCTCTTGGTACCAGAGGATGCCCCAACGTCGAGACTGAGTGGATACATGAGCGACCGAGTGCCAAATACCAGAAGGTTGCGTCTCCCACTATGTCGTGGTCGATTGGGAGGGGGTGTGGCCTTACCCGCCCGAGGGTAGGGGGCATAACTAGGCTGAGTTTGACCAGCTCATGAATGGGTCCGCTATCGACGTGCCAGATAGGTATTGGCAGACTATTGGCCAAGCGGATAGTGAGGTTTCTTACGCTCACTTGGACTGTGCTGCTGGGAGAGGGGCAGTGCCATTTGGAGTGTACTAAACCCCGGTGATGATCCTAGAGATGAACCGTACTGATAGGTGGACTTATTGAGCAGGAGTGGCATACTCATTCATTCATTCACTCACTATCTACTCGGGCTGGTGGTGCGTAATTATTTGTTACGTGTACCTTCGCAACGGCTAGGATTTTGGTTGGGGCACGCGACTAATCTGAGATTAGGAGTTTACCACATTGAGTCTGACTATCCAAATTTAGGTATGGGACTGGTTTGGATAGAAGTCCCTTGTGATGGACCCCATAGCCTGTGATACTACGTACTATCATCCCAAATTCACTCCAGTATGGTCATTCCATTCACACCGCATATTGCATTACATCCACGACATATGGCATTTTGGGTTACTGTGTTTCTGTATTTAGATACGGCTGACGGTATTCGTGAACCCATCAGGAATTTTATATTGCATTGCATCATTGAGATTTGATATTTGGCTCTTTATGACTCCTCATTTGAATAGCTGATCTGTATTGCGTACTCTGATATTATATGACTCATAGACTTGTTAGTATTTCCGCTTACTATGATATTGTATGATTCATGATCTTACCAATATTTCCGATATTGTATGATTATAGCATGACAATACGATGATGATGATGTGATTACGAGTGCATGTAATACGGTTATGGTTATGGTATAGGAGAAATGAAAATATGACTAGGTGATGTTGGTAGCATTGACTCAGAGTATTACTGTGATGCATATGTATTGCATTGGCATTGGCATTGACATCATACCTTACGTACTATATGCCTTTCACCATGTATGATTTCTTCGTGGCATATCCATCTTGCTTGCATGTACGGCACACTGCACACACGTGTGTATTCACTAGGCTTTTTGCCTAAGCTTCCTATTTCCCATTTTTTTCAGGGCAAGAGTAGCTTGGAAGACTTAGGTTTCTCGATGCATTGTATCTATTTTTCGATTTGGCAATGTTGACGTCGTGTACCCTTGGAAAGCATTGTACTTGTAACCATCAAGATTTATAGTGGAGAATGTTGCTTGGTATTTTGATCATGGATCTTCATGCTCAGGTATTATTATATGTATATACAACAAAAAAAAAAAATTTAGTCAAAAATCTTCCTTGTGGTGCGCCGAACTCGGGACTTAGTGTATGGAAGTCGAGTGCCGGATTCAGGGCATCTCGGAAGTTGTCCGTCCCCGAACTTGGGGCGTGACATGAACTAACAGTGGGTGTACTACATGCAAAAAAAAAAAAAAAAAAAATTGACCACAACCACGACTATCATTGAAATCTATAACACGAACTCTCCGATTATTTTTACCTTTAAAGTGACCTTTCCCTAAAATCTCCACCACCAAAATGGCTACCACAACCACCAATACCACGACCACGACTAACATAACGAATTACTCAAATCTCCTTTATCGAATGTAGAAACAAATATAGAATGATCCGATGAAGGTGAACTTTGTAAATTATCTCCATACTAAATGTGAGTGAATCTTCAGTGGTGGATGAAATTTCATTACCATTAAGGATCTGTGCTCGAACATGCTCAAACACAAGACCGATCAAAAAGGAATTTAACAACACATAATTCCTCTCTCTGCTATCTCATAGTCTCATAATTGATAAACAATGGCTGATATATGTTCAATTCTTCCCACATGCCTCATAAGACTGAATAATATTTCCAAACACTCTTATCTTCCTATTGAAAAGTGATTTAAATTCTTTTTGCCCGAACACATCTCTCTCAAATTATCCAAAACTTTCTTTACTATCTTAAGAAAGATAAAATTCAAATCCATACTATTTCATAATAATGCTCTAATTTTAGCATCCTCTGCCACCTAATCTTATTATTTTATCAAAACTTTTTCAGATTTGGGAGAAATCAAATGCCTTAATTTTCTTTTTCCCATGAGAAAGACTTTACCGATATGACCCATTTCAAGTTATTTACTTTATTGATTTTAGTTAATGAAATCTAAAAGTTCATCGACTCAAATGGAGACAAATGACTAGCCTTTACTTCATTCTTAACATCTATTGTTGTATGCCAAATTATATACATAAAGGAAGATGTTTAACTTTAACTTACCCAATACATATTCCAAAAAACCACATATATCAATAAACGTGATTGTTTTGTAGCACTACTTGTTCCCAAACTTCACATATACTTTTTCACACATACTTTAGATCTCAGATCTAGCCACATGCACAAATCTGACCACACACGCACGCGCGCGAACTTTTATTCAACAAATGGTGTTATAAGAAAGCTTCACACACATTCATGATACATGATTATACAACCCACCATATGGTGGTTGGAAGAAAACTCATGTAGATCAGTCCCCAACAACTTTAAAAATTAAACGGTAAATAGAAGAAGGAAAAAAGGAAACTGAGGAAGTTGATGGAAGAGATCAATGCTTGAATTAATTTTGCACTGATACTATAGGGATTTATGTGGCTGCTCGTCTCGACGCTTGCCCAGTCTCCTTGACGGGATGAGGCTATAATTGCTCCAACATTTGTTTCTGAAATTGCGGTTTACACCGTTGATATTGAAGAAGGAATCTGAGCTAAGGTCCTAGAGGGGGGTGAATAAGACTTTTCAATTATTATTATTATTATTATTATTATTTATTTAAAGTCCGGATTGCCTACTTAAATAATCATTCAATTTTAACCAAGTTAGGCAAAATAACTCTAATGGCTTCCAAGCCAGTTAGAGGATCCAATCACAAAGGCTATTAGAGATATGCAGATACAATAACTAGCCTAGTGTTGTGTGCTTGTGTGTGGAATGTATTTCCTATCGATGAATAACATTCATCCAATCATGTATACAAAATAAAACATTCAAACATATATAAACATGGTTAAACAGATGCGCAAATGACAACTCCAAACACAAACATTTATAGTGGTTCGGCTACGTGCCTACTCCACTCCCGGCATCCACACTCAATCCCAGAGTGCATCGGATTTCACTATCAATGGTTTTAAAAAGGTTCATAAATAACCTTTATAGTCCTACACTAAGGACACAATTTATGCTCTCCGCAAGAGCAAAGGTCCTACACCTATAACCGACGTTTAGGCCCACCGGCCAAGGTCCCACACTAGGCACCTATTGTTTAGGCCCATCGGCCAAGGTCCC
The DNA here is from genome assembly GCA_021015155.1 of Magnolia officinalis. Classification (NCBI taxonomy): domain Eukaryota; kingdom Viridiplantae; phylum Streptophyta; class Magnoliopsida; order Magnoliales; family Magnoliaceae; genus Magnolia; species Magnolia officinalis. Next base: position 56,170,601 of record JAJHSJ010000007.1, read on the forward strand.
ACGTAAGGCACCTACTTTTAAGCCCACCGGCCAAGGTCCCACACAAGGAACCTACTTTTAGGCCCACCAACCAAGGTCCCACACAAGGAACCTAAATGAGTTTGTTGATAGCAAACTCTTAGCCTCAATCCTACACGAGGAAAGAGACTAAACTTTTGAACTCTTATAACGACACTTGTCGGATTGAGTTCTCTCTTATAGCTTGTCTCGGGTTGCTAGATCTTCGCTCTCTCGTGCTGGAATCAGCTTCCCAGTGCTCCCCCGATCGCGTAGCTTGGATTTACCTGTTGGCTCAGCTTCATAATAAAAAACCTTGCATAAGATGTACCTAAAAGGTGACCAAGGTTATGGGAGTTGGTTGAATCTCCTATATAGGATAATGAGTTGATTTCTTAAGGGATTCAACCTATGGACGCTCTAGAGTATCAAAGAACCAAAGATATTCCTATTGGTTTGGTCTTTGTACTCTAGAGAATGCACAAGTTCATGTTCTTCATTAAATAGGAGCTTTGAATGCTCGTAGGAGTAAAGGATCACAATGAAGAGAACATGAACTCGTATGGATAGAGTCTAAATGGGCTAGGATAAGCTTGAGATACACTAGAGACTCTATGGTGCCTATTTCCACTAATTTTACAAATTTCTACAAGCCACTTTTATAGACAAAAACTTCCAACGAATAGAAAACGGCTAGTTTACGATGCTACCGAAGTGACCTTTCGTATCATCGAACTTGCTTCGATGGTACCGAATTGTTTATTGGTAATACCGAATTAAATTCCCAAGTTGTTGGTTGAAAACAGTGTCTTTCGGTGGCAGTCGATGTCACCGAAATATCCAGTCGGTGTCACCGAATTAACGTTGTAAGCCTACTGGACTGTTTTGAGCTCCTTCAGTAACACCGAAGGTATCTTCGGTAGTACCTTCGTCCTACCGATAATGGACAAATTTTCCTGTTTTGTCCAATAAATCATTTAACAACTTGGAATATGCAAAAGCCAAGACTATAGGATATAAAATATGAACTTGGGATTGACTTAGAATAGATGACCTAAGTAGGTATTCCTATTTGGGTTGGGATCATTTATTTGCAAGGTTAAGATCACAGAAGTAGTTCTTTGTCTTCAATGTGGCTTTTGATGCTTCTGATCCAGTTACGTCACCGGTCTTCTCTTGCTAAGAACTCATCCGACTACAAGACACAACTAGTCACGTAGTTGACAAACATGGGTGCAAATAAGTGCACTAACAGTTTCATTGAGTTCATGTTGTTATTCAATGTCTCAACTTGTTGCTCAAGGGATACAAGTTGTCCTCCTCGATTCCGGGATTGTTGCATCGGCCCCGCTGGCGCAGAATCAGCCTGGAGTTAGGAAGAAGAATCCTAATGGCTGACAGACCGCTCTGGCGGTGCGAGATCGGGCGCAGCGGTGGAGGCCAGAGCTTTCTTTTTCCCTTTCACCATCGTTGAGTTATAGATAAAGAGAACGACTTTGATGTCGTTCTCACAGACGACACCAAACTGTTGATGCAGAAAATTGGTTAGCCTTCTCAAGACCCTTGAACACCTGCATAAGAAACAGACAAAGGAGACCCTGACTTGAGCAAGGGACCCTCCGATGCTAAAGTCAGGCCAAGGAATTTGGGTCAAGTTGAGAATAGGGTTTCAAGCTTAAAATTGTGTATACCTTTCCTTGCATAAGGGGCATGTATATATAGATTTCTCAGAGGTGATGTTGTATATAACATTGAATTTGCCACCCGGTGTCGTATCATACCAGGAAGCTGCTTTAGAGGGGGTGCGATCATTCTTCCAAGATTCTTGGAGAAAATCCAGGGGATATTCTAGTAGATTCCCGGTGGTGGACGGTCCACTAGGCCAGGGTGTAGGGCCGAGCTCGTCCCCAAACTCAGGCGAACCGTAGTTGAGATTGGATAGACCGAGCTCGAGATTGGTCTCGAATTAGGGTTGTAGTTGATGATGGTTGGATCCAATTCGACTCTGAGGTCAGGTGGGCTATGGCTTAGCAATCCTTTTGATGGAAGTTGTCCTCTCATCTTGAGTCATCCTGGTGGGTCCATTTTTACCCACAAAATATGCCATACACATAACATGGTAAGATCCACAAGCGACCCTTTAAGAATAAACCTATTGCACAAGGACATGCAGAGGAACCCACCCGCTAATTTTTGCGACTTTTCTGCCTTTTCCCCTTCCTCTACAAGGGGTGGAAATGTATCAGGTTTGTCTCGGGTCAGGGCACCTGAGCTGGACCGTTTACTAACTAGACCAAGAATTCTAGAGTTAAAGGTATGTCCAGAACGGCCAATTAATGGATATATACATTCATGCATAACCAACCATATGTGTGAACTCTCTCTCTCTCTCTCTCTCTCTCTCTCTCTCTCTCTCCTCTTATATGGGCTGGCCAGACCAGGTAGTGAACCATAGCCCAACGCATGTACTTAAATGTCCAACCTTTTTAAGCACAAACCAAAACTGCTACCCACTTGGCATGGGTGAAACCCACCTCATAAACAGGTCAGGCCAGTTGAACCACAGGCCCGCCCAACCATTGGCCGCTGTACTCTTTATGTTCAAAATAACAGTACCATCATCAGCCATCAGAGACCATCGTTAGGCATTGCTATCTAACTTACAGCGACCAGGAGGACGAGATAACAATGGTGTGATTGTGGTGATGAAAATGGCATTGATAATGATTTTGATGATGATGAAGATGATTCATATGCATGGATATTTCAAAAAATAAAAAAATAAAAATACAATAAAAGGGGGGACTTATCCAAGAATTCTTGTCCTGGTCTTTTCTTTTCTACAAGCATTCATGTATGCAAGCAGCCACTTAAATTTGTGGGGAGGTAGGATAGCCTACATGTGCTTGCCAAATGAGGTAAAAATCTTTCATCAGGTGCGGTGAATGTGGCCCAACAAATATGATTTTTGGGCCACCGTAAATGCATACACATTAAGGCTCACCTGATAACCCAAAGATCAGGCATGATGATGGATCAAAAATGGCTTTGATCAAAGTTATAAGATGAAGTTCCGTTCACATAACCCTTTAGAATAGCCACATATTAGATGGTGGAGAATTTAAAAAAAAAAAAAAATTAATTTAAAAAAAAAAAGGTCTCAAGCTGAAACAGGGAGAATTAATGATCCCCTCAACAGAGATTTTCCCAAGTAAACAGTTTGGACAAATTCAGCTCTCACATCTTCTAGAATAAAAATTAAAAATAAAAATAAAAATGTGAGAAGATTCGTGCGCATTAAAAAACTGAATTGGACACTATACCATGTTGGGTACCAACAATTCAAAAATGACCCGCTCAATGTGGAACCTGCTCTGAACCATCAAATCCAGGGTGAATTAACTTCGGCACTTTTTTTTAGTACTGGATATTTGTTTTGAAACGCTAATAAATACAATGGAGACAAATTACGAAGATAATGGCAAAGCAATTCTGCAATATCAGATGAGAGATTTAAAAGTCCTTTCCTAATCAAGATTACTCAGAGTAGGTGGAAAAACAGTTGGACGTGTCTTCCAGTTGGCTCTGTCTGCCTGGTAGTTTATACATAAGTGTTAAGCAAATGCCAAGAGGAAACATAGTACCACAAGGACACAAATGAAGAACAAGTAAACATACTCAAGTTGCATGATGGTGATGTTAAGTGAGTTCAATCTTCAATCGGCAAACCAAAGTGCTCCCTTAATATAGCTTTTGGAGTCCTCCCAAACCCATTAGCAATTTCCACCATATGCCTGAGCTTTATGACTTCTCTCTTTATTTGTTCCACTCTACTCAAGACATTGGCAAGAAGGGCATCCGAGTCATTGCCAGCAGGTGATGCTGTATGCTTTGCAAGTTCAGACCTCTCCATATCAAGCTTTTGATACAATCCAAGAAGGAGATCCTTGTGGCCATACAGCTTTTGCTCTGCAACTTTGTACTCCTCTTCCTGTGATTTTCTCAAGGATTCAAGAGCCCTATCAATCTCATTCTCAAACTTCAAAGAAGCAATATGATGATCAGAAGTTATGTAGACAGGTGTTTGAGCTCCTCTTCCGCACGTGTCATCAAGCTCATGTGAAGGTTCAGATCCAGCAATGAAATCCAAAGAAACTTGATTGCTTAGAACATCCAGTGGCCCTGACAAGGCTGTGCTATTTTCAGGATGAGATTAAGATATAACAGTCACTACACATCTGGACAGAAATTACAAAATCAAATCTTCAAAACATAGCAGGGAAAGGTTCTTCACAATTCCCAAAGGGTCACATTAAAGTATGATATTATAGTTTTCCTCATGATAATCCAGCTTTTTAATTCTCAGTGCCCAACCTTGGGTACATACACCATGCGGGCCAAAGTGTAAAACATGTAAAATGGGCACACACATTGGCATGGCTAACCAAATTACTAGCTTTTCTTCTTGCATTTGGCATGGGAAAACCTGACTAAGCACAGCATACCTATTATTAGAAGGTTTCAGGTTTTCTAGCGTTGATGCAAAGAATGCAGTGATTTTTGGTATAAGTGGACAAATGTGAGCCGGATATGGGAAAGTATTGCAAACTCATCCAATAATAGCAGGTTTCTTTTGTGGGATTAGAAAAAAGATTCTAGTTTTAGGAGAAGTCTCAGTGTTGAGAAGGAAATAGCCAATGGGAGTGCTTAGGGAAATTAGGTATTTACGATTAGCTTTGGGATACTACGAAAAAAAGTGTCTAAAGAATAGGGATGGTTATTAACAGTTTTAAAACTTCTCTTTATACAGGTGAACGTGGATGCGCATATAGCCTTGTAAAGTTGGCATTGAGACATTTGAATAAGAGAAAAGTGCCTCTCTGGGCACAATTACTTCATACTCACACACGCATGGATTAAGGTCTCTACCATGCAATAGCAGACAAGGGATTTAGATTAAAAAACTGAGTCCTTTTGAAAACTCCTGCAAGAAGACTCCCATGGCGTGAAGTTCCTTCTATTGTGCTCCTTCCATAGTGGAATCTATTGGAACTGGTGGCAACGTAAAAGGCCCTTTCAGTCTTAGTTAGAAATATCCCTTTCTCATAAAATCTGGCAGAGGTTTTTGGTTGATATGGTAACCTAACAGATGTTATTATCCCTATGTATAGAAACTCAGGCAGGAGTTGTGGTTTGCTTCCGGTTGGTAATTGATAGCAAGATGAGGCCCTGAAGCCCATTTTTATCCTTGATGGATGGCAGATTGGAAGAAGCATCACGAAAGTCTGTGAAGGGTGCGTGGAAGAAGCAAGGGCCACACCCAGTTTGTTTTTTAGAGGGGCATCAAAATAATGCTCCCAAGGGTATTCAAAGTGCTGGAGTATGTGGCAGATCTTTTAGAGTCTCGGTGTGTACAAGAATGACGATTCGCAGTGTCCGACATTTGGTGGGTTGAAATTTGATATCTTGTTAGAGTCAGAGGTGATTATGCTGGAGGAACCTTTCAATATCAATAAAATTCAAGAGGCAATGTTCAAATTCATAAGGGGGCATTGCCCCTGCTCAGACGGTTCCAATGTTTTTCAAACAATTCTATTGGAATTTGAAGAACTACCTTATGGAATTTATACATATCTAGATGTCTGCTTCGATTCAGCTCCTTGATGTTGTGCGTGATTTCTTCAACCCAGACTTTATTCTCTAGCGGCTCACAGTTCCAAGTTAGGAAAGATGACAAAGTTAATTTCTGGGAGGATAAATGTAGTGATCCTTTTGCTAGTAAGTTTAGCCCTTGTTCCAACTAGCTACTCAAAGGGGAGAAGTGAGTCATTTCTTCAGTCAAGAGGCTCCAATTTGCTTTGTCCAGCCATCACCTGATTTGCAACGGCCCTTTTAACACTACAAAGGTTGTATAAAAAAATTTTAAAATTAAATTTTAAAAAAAAAAAAAAAAAATGAGCTTAGAAGCTTTGTCGTGCCAGCCAATTGGAATAATAGGCCTTAGTCAAGGCTGATGGAAAACAAACTATCTTTTTGCAATCGTTCTAGACAAAGTACTGAAGGCACTGAAATCTTTAGAACCCTTAGTAGGTGTGTTAAGATTAATGCACGGTAATGAGAAACCAATAATGGGATATATCTACAATGCGATGTAAAGGGCTAGATCAAAAATTATGGAGCACTTTAATTATAAAGAACGTGATTATAGGCCTGTATTAGATATTATAGACAAAAAATGGGCAACCAAATGTCATCTACTTTGTATTCAGATGCCTACATTCTTAATCCAACCGTATTCTTCACTTTCGCCAATCGGAGTGACGCAGAAGCGATGCCTATGGTTGGATTTCTTAATGTTTTAGATAGATGGTTCCAAATGAAGACGAACAGAATAGGATCTCTAAATTTCTGAACTTCTACTTGAAGAGTGCAAGGATCTTCTCATAGGATAGTCATCAATCATAGAATTTTGAAATTGCCAAGTATGAACGTCTTGGCGAGTTACTCTTAACTTAGAGGGATTTCTTGCAATCAACAAAGTCTGACTTACTCCAATTGTTATTTGGACACCTGATTAGTGAGGAATGTACAGAGTGGACCCGAACAGGAAGGATTCATCACTGAAAAAGTTAGCCATGCAAATTCTTGGCCTCACAGTTCAGCAAGTGATTGAGAGCACAACTGGAGGTACGTTCAAGTCAGTAACATTTTCAATTCACTCTTCAAATGTTGGATTTACAGTGAATATTAAAAGTAGATAATCAGTAATCACTATCACGATTCACGAATTCACTTCAATTCAAATGTGATATGGATTCACAAAAAAAAGTCTTCAACAAAGAAGCCAAAATGAGCTAGTCTTTGTCCAATACAACCAAAAGCTACAGAAACGATTCCAAGCTAAGCGACAAAACCCTGGTTTCTATGATCCCATCTGCTTAGATGATCTAGAGGCAGACAAGGTGACGGAAGACTAGGTGTTTGCAGGAAAGGACCTAACATGGGCCCAAGCTGAAAATGTCACAATTGAATCAGCACCTGAAGAAAGTTCTTCACATCAAAGATAGAGAAGATCAACGAGGCCAGTCAAGGCCAAGAAGAAGACAATATTCAGGAGATAGAATAAGAAAATGATCAACCATTGGATGTAGATCAAGAACTCATGAGAACCGATGACAAAGAAACAGAAGAAGAGGAAGTTCATGTCGAAGGAGGTGGTGGTGGCGGCGGCAATGATGGTAAAGATGTGTCACAATGGATTAGGGAACAAATTGTATAACTTATTTTTGAAATTTTAAATTTTGATTTTGTACTTTGTAATTGTAACTTTATAGTTTGTAGTTTGTACAATGTATTTTTTATTTTTACATCAAGCCATCTGTTGAAAGGAACATTATTGAATAAGTTTTACACTTGAATAAGGTCAAAGCCATCTCTTGCTGCCTCCTCTGGACTATCACCTTGGGTGATCGACTCAAGAGCTACCTACTATATGACAGGTTCATCTTCCCTCCTCTCATTTCTCAATACATTTGTTCGTTGTTCCCTAGTTTTCCTAGCTAATGGATCTTTGTTAAAAGTTCTTCATCAGGGAGCCACTTCACCTAGTCCTTGCATTACCTTGTCTTCCGTTTACTCTTTGTGAGTAAACTTACTAACATATTTAACTGCTCTGTCACCTTTTATCCTTCCCATTATGTGTTTTAGGACCTCAAAACAAATGAGATAATTGGTGGAGGTGAACTGCATGGATTCTAGTATATAGAACCTCGAGTCATTACGTTTGCCCTTAGTGTCACCACCACTCCATTACAGTGGCACGCACGGTTTCGTCACCCCTCAGACTCCTTGAAAATTTATGTTCCTTCTTTATCATCTATTTCCTCTCGCGTATGTGAAGCATGTCGGTTAGCTAAACACATAAGAATTACATTTTTGCCTCGTCTTCACAAACGGAGTCTATCTCCATTTTTATCTCATGCATACCGATGTGTGGGGCCCAATTCAAATACCTAGTCTTCAAAACGTCAAATATTTTCTGACATTTATTAATGACTATTCAAGAATGACATGGTATTCATGATGAAAGACCGAACTGAAGTATTTGAAATCTTTAAAAATTTTCATTCCGAAATATGTACACAGTTTAACACAGAAATAAAATGCTTTCGGTCAGATAATGCACTTGAGTATCTCTCGACCTCCTTTCAAGAGTTCTTAACTTCTACTGGCATTACCCATCAGACGTCTTGTGCCTATACTCCACAATAGAATGGTGCTGCCGAAAGGAAGAGTAAACACTTTTTGGAAGTTGGAAGATCCCTTCTTACTCATATGCATGTTCAAAAATGCTTCTAGAGTTTTTCCATTCTTACAACATGTCATCTCATTAATCGAATGCCCTCCTCAATTCTTGAGGGCAAAACTTCATTTCTATGTTATATCATGATGCCTCACCCTTTCCTCTTTCCCCATGAGTATTTGGATGCACTGACTTTGTCCATGTTTTACAACCTAGTTCTGATAAACTTGATGCACGTGTCGTTAAATGTATCTTCTTGGAATACTCTCGCACTTAGAAAGGATATAAGTGCCTTGACCCCTCACGTAATCAGCTACTGGTTAGTGCAAATGTAAACCTTCTTCGAAGATACACCATTCTTTTTCCGTCCTCCCGATCATAGGGAGAATTGTTTCTCAAAGGAAAATCTCATTGCCATTACTCCCATTCCTCGTCCTTCTGTTTCATATCCACCAACCATTCCCCGACCTCTGAATAAATTGACATCACTTGTCAGGACCAGCCCTATGATCCCCAATCCACACAATCCCCATCTCATTTGGATAGGGCTCTTGAAGCATCACCAACACCTTCGGACCAAGACATCCTGATTGCTCTTTGTAAAGGTACTCGCTCCTCTACTCTTCACCCAATCACACTATTTTTTTTAATTTTTTTTTCATACCATCATCTGCCTCCATCTGCCTGTACATTTGCTATGCCCCTGTCACAGGTGGTCATTCTGATATCCCATCATGAGGCGTTAGCTCATCCTAGGTGGCGAAGAGCAATGGAAGAAGAAATTACGGCTATGCATCAAACTAGTACTTGAAAACTATATTCCCTTCATCTGCTAGTAAACGTTTAGTTGGTTGTCGTTGGGTTCTCCATTAAATATCTACTTGATTGCTCAATTGAGCATCTGAAAGCACGACAAAGGAATATACTCAAACACCAAGCTTAGATTATGAAGAAACATTCCTCCTATTGCAAAATTGAACTCTATTTGCGTATTGATTTCTGTGGCAGCAAATAAGTCTTGGTCGTTATACCAACTGGATGTAAAAAAAAATATATAATAAAAAAAAAAAAAAAAAAATTTAATGCTTTTTTGAATGATGAGCTAATTGAAGAAGTTTACATGGAGAAACCACCTGGATTTATTGCTTAGGGGAGAATAGGAAAGTGTGTAAACTTCAGAAGGCTATTTATGGTTTAAAACAATCTCCCAAGGCTTGGTTTGAAAATTTTAACAAGGTGCTAATCAACTTAGACTTTAACAACTGTCATGTTGATCTCTCAGTATTTATGAAGCATAATCATAGAGGGATGGTCGCAATTGGCTCACATCCAGAAGCGGTTCCAAACAAAGGACCTTAGCCCTTTCCGTTACTTCCTCAAAATTGAAGTGGCTCGATCAGCATCAGGAATCAATTTTATCTCAACAAAAGTATGTATTTGACTTGTTGAAAGAAACCGGAATGTTAGGATGCAAGCCAAGTGACATGCCAATGGAGCCCAACAGTAAAATATTTGACAATCAAGGGGACTTGTTTGAGGATCCATAAAGATACAAAAGACTTGTTGGAAAACTCATCTATCTCACAGTTACTAGACCTGATATATCATTTGTTATAGAATGGTAAGTCAGTTCGTGCATAAGCCACGTATACAGCACTGGGATGTAGTCCTACGAATTCTTTGTTACCTAAAAAAGGGCCCCAGGATTAGGACTAATATATCAATCTCACGTGCATCTTCAAGTCGAATCATATGCTGACGCAAAGTAGGCAAGCTCCATAACTGGCAGGAAATCCACCTCCGACTATTGCACCTACGTGGGAGGCAACCTGGTAACATGGAAAAGCAAGAAATAAAACGTGGTTGCTAGATCTAGTTCAAAGGCAGAATACAAAATTATGGGTCGTGCCATATGCGAGCTAATATAGGTCCGATCTCTTCTCTAAGAATTGCAGTTATTTGATGAAGGGGCATTGGCACTATTGTGATAACCAAGTTGCATCACACAATGCTAGCAATTTCGTATTTCATGAGTGGACAAAGCATATAGAGGTTGACTGCCATTTTATAAGAGAGAAGATTGCCTCCAAAGAAGTCTCCACGAAATATGTAAACTCGAGAACTCAACATGCTAATATATTCGCCAGTCCCTATAATGCAGGGGCATTTTCACACTGGGCTCAAGTGGGGTCGCCTGTGGGATGCAGGTGCACACTCGGGGTGGGTGACCCATGTGATTTGGGGCCCACGGGGGAGGTCTCGTGTTCGAGACTCCTCACCAGGGGTGATTAATGCGCATTTCACACCGGGCTCGAGTGTAGCCCGTAGGATGCGGGGAAACACTCGGGATGGGTGACCCATGTGATTTGGGGCCCACGAAGGTGGTTCGGCCGAGGTCCTAAACCCATGAGATGTGGGGCCTGGGCTATGAGATAAAGGGATTAATTCGTCATACTCTAACAGTTCGAGCTTTTAGAGCAAGTGGTTAATTGTCCTACATCAAATTGGTATTAAATCGGGAGGTCTCGTGTTCGAGACTCCTCACCTGGGGTGATTAATGCAGGGGCATTTTCGCACTGGGCTCGAGTGGGGTTGCCTGTGGGAAGCAGGGGCACCCTCGGGGTGGGCGGCCCATGTGATTTGGGGCCCACGAAGGGGGTTCGGCCGAGGTCCTTATAACACCCCGGATTTTTCCTAGCTTGGCAATGGACGTCCTTGGGCGTAGGACTGCCCTAGGACCTTATTCTGTCGTGATTAGGGCGTAATTTAATTAAGTATTAATAGCTTGAATCACCTTCTATACAAACTACAAAGATCCGAGTACCACCTCAGCCAGAAATCATTTAGGGCGAAATCCTTTAGAAATTAGGCGAGTTCTAACTAGTGTCACACTAGTTTGCTTGTGAAATCCGCACTGATCACTTTAAATACGATCTACAAGACCCAAAACGTGTAGAATCCTTACCGCTACAATACCCTAAAACTTAGGATCAAACTCTATCCCCGGTAGCTCTCGGGAGCGTACCGAAACTCCGTATCGGACCTGGACCGCACGTCGAAAGTCCAATTTTCCATAAAGTTATACGAATATGACCGCCTTGCTGGGCTTGACGACCATCCCGGAAATCAAGTCCTAATAATGTCCAGAAATGCACAACTTGAGCTCGGAGCAAATTGTGTGAGAAACGTAAATATCTTTATAAATAAAAATCTAACTTAAGTAATCTGAGACGCGTCGCTTGCGGGCCAAATATAAGGATTCAGACCGTCAGAATCTGACCCAATTACACCCTCGGATCAGGGAAAAATTCATACACATGGCAGTGTACTTGTGGCCCTGATCGATGATTGTGGACCGTTGAACTGAAATTGGCCCACCGCAGTCAATCTGCGAATCCGATCGGACTGAAAACTTAGGTCGACCTAGATCCAACATAAGGGAGCTTAAGTCCAACCTTTGGCTCAAGGGGGGGCTCCAGAAGTGCTCCGTTAAGCCGGAACAGATGGGCTTTGGACATAACCTAAGTATACCTTGGCCCTGGGCCTATTTTCGGAAGTTCTGGGCCTATATAAGGACCTTAAACCCTTTCTCTCATAACCCATACGAATTTCCTAAACCCTAGAAAGAAAAGAGAGAGAGAGAGAAGGAAAGAGAGAGAAGAGAGAGAGAGAGACTTGGGATTTCTTCCTGGGATTCAATCCCACTAAACTACGTGTCAATCTACGACTACCGTGTCGCTCTTCCGGCGATACCGATCTCGTTCTTAGGTAAGAAAACCTAAACCTAACCTGTTCTAGAGTTCCAAATAGCGTAAGTGATGAAATAGCTAACCTATTTCATACTATAGGTTGCCGTTCTGCCGTAGACGAATACTCGGTATACAAACTGAGTTCTAAACTTGTTTAACGGCGTAAGGTGCGGACTTTAAACGTATAGGTTATAGTGTTCAAGGCTTTTAATGTCAGTTAATGATAGATTACTGACGTGGATGCTATTTCACATGTACAAAGTGTTGTCCGTTTCTTCTTTTAGTTATACGTTAACTATGTTGAATATACTGTATTCCTCGTATTTGTAGAAAATACCGTATACGTATGAAATACGGATTTGTGCTTGCCATGATTAATCGTTGTCTACGTATGCTAGATGCATGTGTATCAACTTCTGGCTGAACGGATTAGCCTAATACATGTTATATGAAAATACGTCGTGTATGTATACATGTGTAACCTAAGTGTTTGTGAAAATGTCTAAGTGAGTATAGACTGTATTAACGTACGCCACGACTAACCATCGTGGGTATGTGATTGGTATATAGGCGGCAATCCTTTGACGAAAGGACTTGTCTTAAAACGTATACGTATTCTAACTACTACATACCATGTATGATGTAATGTGTAGATTAAGTGTATGTAAAAATGTCTGTACGAGTAAATACTGGTTGGCTGCTCTTTAATTGGGTGTTGAGATAGGATTCTCAACTACTCTAATGATGTGTATGTTTTCTTCCATTTATGTTATGGTTAGATATCCGTTTGTTTGTGAATTGAACATGTACAAATTCATGTTTATGTTGTACTTCATCACATGCTCAACTGATTGTATGATTTGAAATATGTATTCATTACTGCTCGATTATCTCATATACTAGTTTTTGAGATTGATTGTGTTCGGGGCTATTGTATAGTCCAGACAATCGGTAACAAGCCTTGAATTAGTGACTAACGTTGTTTCGCCACATGAGACGTGTCTGACGAATCCGAGTCGTATATCGGTTGACGACAGTGGTTAGGCCACACGGAGTGCTTATGCACTTCATGTTGATCAATTCGATGTGCGCTCGTTCTAGTCGAGCTCGTCAAATAATCCGATTGGCCGATGTATGTTAAGCATGTTTGGACGCTACTGCTTGAACCTAGGGTACCAAACTCACCAATAAAATCCCTGTTAACCTTGGTACCATGATCCGCTAAGACTCATGAGCCAGACATGGTGGTATGGGACAGCGTGGTCGAGCTGTCGGCCTACGCTGTGGCGACGAGCCTCCCCGTAGTGACCAGTGAGCAACCAGACTTGTGAGTCGAATATGGTGGTATGGGACACTGTATTCGAGCTGTCGGCCTACACTGATCAGAAGACGCGTTGTGCGTGAGCCTCGTGTGGGCCATTGCCAAACAAAACCACCGCTGCGCGCTCTGATACCTGTTGGTTGGACAATATCTGAAGGGGTGTTGCGATTGTGTCAGCCCCGGATGACGCGTTGGTGTAGTGACCTCGAGTATACTCTGAACCTACGTTGAGGCGACTAGCCTCTCCATAGTAACTAGAGTATAACTAGGCCTGCATTGATAAGGCGACGAGCCCTTTGCAGCGACCTAGAACCGTATCATCGTATGAGATTTACTAGGACTGACGACCCTAGAATGGATCCTTGTTTAGGAAGTGATATAAGGGAGGGACCTTAGTTTCCCAATCCTGCTGTATGAAAATGACTAATAAAGAACTTGGTAATCACATTCATGCACCGCATACGTGTGCGTTTGGCGTTGATGATCAAGCACTGAGGGAGTGTGGCATGCCGCGAACGTAAGGAGTCACTAAGGGAGCGCAGGCGAGGGCATGCATCATACATATATACCATTCTTGCATTAACAAGAGTACTTGGGGATGTGTGATTTACTGCTTTATCATTACTGCTTGATTGAATTGATAACATGTTATCCTGTGCTTTATTGTTCCACTGAGTTAGCTACTCACTCCCACGTTACGGGACGGTGTTGTACACACCAACCAGACCCTGTTGTAGTTTCAAATGATGACGATGCTCGTGAAGCGGAGCCTGACTTTTATAATGGTAAGGAGGAGTTCTCGTACATGCAATGATCTGGCGGGTCTATGTGGACCTGAAGTTACGTACCGGGGCCATAGGGATATGGATAGTTGAACAGTACACTTTATCATTTGGTAAATTTTGAAATTTTACATGTAATTATTGACTTGGCAACGCATACATGCTTTGGGGACTTGTACTGGTTTAGAAGGTTTTATATACTCATCTTGCGTATCACAACTGTCCCTGAATTATGTTTGCGGTTTTGGCTTAATCTCATTCATGTTTCATGCACTAATACAGACAACATACAAACATCACTTCATTTGTTGCATAAGTGATGCGTTGGAACTCGAGAGTTGAGTTTCTACTCGACCCCCGATTTTCAGGGCGTTACAGTCCTAAACCCATGAGATGTGGGGCCTTGGCTATGAGATAAAGGGATTAATTCTCCATACTCTAACAGTTTGAGCTTTTAGAGCAAGTGGTTAATTGTCCTGCATCACCCTGGCTCGTAGTCAGTTTTCATTTCTCATTGGCAAGCTAGGCATAATAAATATATATAATTTAGCTTGAGGGGGAGTGTTGAAAGGAACATTATTGGATAAGTTTTACACTTCATTGAATAAGCTCAAAGCATGTCGTTAAGTAATGTACCAACACCGGCCCTCTTTTAGAAAAGCCCAAGACAGCCTACACGGATTGTACATGGTCTCATTAGTTATAAATAAAATAAAAAGGAGAGGCTAGGGTTTCATGACCTAAGCATCATACGTTTCTCTCCCTCTCTTGTTACAATCTCTCTCTCTCCTTCTTATCCTCCTCTTCCCCTCTCCTTGCTAGAATACTACAATTTTTTTTCACCATCAATAAAATTTCTATGTTGTTTCTTTTTCACAGTTTTGATTCATAGTTTTGATTGAGTAGTATATATATATCATTTGAGTGCTTATTAGTTATTACCTTCTTAGTTGACTTTGTAACTTATTAGATGTAATGTAAATATGTAATAAATATAACAAAATATGAAAATATCAACGAACATATAATTCCAAACACTTGTAGTCGTTTTACATTTTTTTATATAATTTTTCTTTTTTTTTTTTTTTTTTTGAATTTTTCAAAAAAAAATAAAAATAAAAATACTACTCACGGTGGTTGTGCTAGTTGCATATACGATCGCCCCTATGGACCACTTAGGGTCAATATGCCATTTGACAACATTAGACAATTCCAATATTATTGAGATTGTTGCCCTGCTCCAAGGTCATTGTTTGGTTGTGCTTCATAATTTCAATCCACTCATCATGGACAGTGATTTGAGTAACTTAATTGGTTGGATTGTGGTAGAGCAATGTAACACCCCGAACTTTTCGATACTCGGGTATCGAAAGTCCTCGGGTATTAGCAGGAAAATCTAATTTAGTATATAAGTGTGGGAACACACAACCTATATTTGAATCGTTCATTTACACTCTAGCCTAAATCTAACCATTGGGAGTAATCTCCATCTATAGATCAAACCATCCAACCATTGATTTTCAAGACGGACCACCAAATACCCTAGTATTCTCACATGTTCATCAAAATCAACCGTTCAATCAACTATTAACCACTAGATAAAGATATCCGACTGTCCACTTTGATTTTGGACTATCCGATCATAGTAAACTTCCTTATCTCCATAATTCTGATCCTTTCACCGTGTTTGTCACCTACCTATCATCAAAACTACGATCTAAGGAACTTGCACATGTGAACGAGCAACTTGAATCTAACAGTGTACGTGTCCTACCCATGGATCACTTCAAAATCCATTTTGTGTTTTTACCCATTTACGAAACCGACCATACAATGGTGCATGTACATGATTAAGTTCGTAACTATCCAATTACCTTAATTTTAACCCATCATCTAACCACCCATCATATTTGTATCTGCCAAACAGGCCATCTAAATAACAAAATAAACTGATCATCTCGAATATCATAAGGCATATGTCAAGACTACTGGCTAACTTTTCTATTAGATGTGCACATGCGTTGCTTTGGATCATGGAGTAGGATAGCCCATTAAAAATGCATCTTGGCCATCCTTGAGAGATCAAGGCATGGATTGGGGTGTTGGAAAGAGCATAAAAAATGGCGGGACGTGGTGGAGTTTCAACTCAAATGGACGATACAAATGGGCTACTCACATATTTGAAATTTTTCTTAGAAGAGAGAAGAAGAGAGAGGCTAGCTCCCTGACACCTCTGATGTTAATAAGATAATGTAAATATTATAATATATATAAAGGGAAACATGTGAGTTGTTTCCGAGGAGGTTTTAACGGTAAGCATTCCCCATCCATTGTGCGACCCATCTAATCAAGATTTGTTTCATATTTGGATCCATGGCTCAAGATGACATGGAGAAACTAATGGGTGGTGTGGATTCTGTTCCATATAGCTGTGGGTCCCACAGAAAAAAAAATTAAAAAATTAAAAAAATAATAAAAGAGAACTTTGACCAAGCGCTACTCGAGTAAAGGGAGACAATGGTCTCCTACTCGTCTTCCTCTTCCTGCTTCGTTTGAAACAGAATGTGGGGGTCGCTACTTATGCGGTGGGCCCACCATCATCATGCATGACGATGATCCAAACCGCTCATCGTTTAGGGACCCTAGAGAGACATCCAACAGCAGGTGTTTTATGATCCAAACTAGCATGGTGTGGCCCACCTAAGTTTGGATCTGCTTCATTCTTGGGCTCATGTTCTAACATGATCTGGCAATCTAGATAAACGAAGTGGATTTATCAACAAACATTACAGTGGACCCCATCTAGTCCCTACAGACAGTACATGTCTGCAATTTGCGTTGAAACTATCCCTCTCTAGGAAGGAATTTAAAATGAAAATTCTTTGTTCTTCTTTCCTATTCAGAGAAGGATTTTCCAACGAATCTTCGACTTGCCATGTTAGAATCAATCCTAACCATCCATTTTTATAACTTATTATGCAAGGGACAAAGCCAGAGTCAAAACAGTTGTGATTCTCGCCATCTTCCTCAACTTTGTGCGGCAAAAGGCCAAATCTATTCAAATTGCGAACCCACTTACCCATTGACGCTGGAACTTTGATTTCTTCCTTCCTTAAGCTTCATATGACAAATCCAAACCATCCATCAACTTTCGATTGAAGAAATACATATCAGTTGTAAATATGCCATTAAAGGCCGAAGCTTTCTCCTCGTTTTAGCGATGATGATCGCTCGTCACTGTATGGGCCTTGATCACAAGATCTGAGATGATCATTGGATGGGCTATATGAGCCGTATTCAACCCCTAAAAACTGTCATACGAAAAGCCACTAAAACAAATCCAAAAACAGTGAGGAAACGAAGCCATGCGCGACTTGTTCCACATGTTGAATAATGCAGCGACGAGTCAAGCCTCTCTACACTTGCATAAAGGCTATTTGAAGCCTATAAAAGACCCTCTTTCCTGTGGAAAAAGAAAGTACATCAGAAAGAAAGGGAAAAAAAAAGAAAAAAGAAAAAAAAGAGAGAGTTTTGGTCAGCCGAGTTGACTCGGTAAGACTCGTTGAGTTCGCACCGAGCTTGGATTGGTTCAGATTTGAGTTAGGTTCAATCAGACACAACATCCTCTTGTAAGTCTCAATAGATGTAAACTCCCATTCAAGTTTTGCTTTCAAACGTGTGTAAGATTTGTAAGAGCTGAGTCGAGCTGAGTCGAACTGAGTCGACTCAGCAAAGATATTCGCTGAAATCCAGATTTTGTCAAGTCAAGAATAGTCTCTGAATACAATAAGTTGCCCATCTACGCTATACCTTAGTTTAAGTTTTATTTAAATCACAAACTAGTGTAAATCCTAAACCTAGATTCTAGATCCAACCCTAGTTTGATCCTAACCGTATAAACCATATAATACCACGATTTAACCATAAGAATTGTGTTAAACATGTCTTAAGGGTGTACACAAAATTCTAGCAAAGTTTCAAAGCAGTCCAACTGAAGAGGTGAGGATTTCCCTTCAAGCTTTCCACCTGAATCATGGAATAGCTATAGTTCATTGGTTTTGCTTAATTTAAATTATTCTTTTCATTTCATGTTTATTTATTGTAATTCATAAGTTTAATGTGAGCTAACATGAACAGGATTCCTCCACGTACATTGTAGATGTATTTATTTACAAGTTATGCTTTGCTATTTAGCCACATGTGTTGATTGTTACATGATGGAAATTATTATGTTGATGGAACTATACTTTGGAACTTAGTGGCCTACTTTGTTATGGATCAAATACCTTGATGGTATATGAATTTGGATTGTCATTATGTGACTTATTTGATATCTTACGTGGCATGGGTGACGAGCCCTTATTTGTGTCCACTTACGACTTATCTTGATGATTTGTTGACATGGGTGACGAGCCCTTTTAGTTGGTGTCCATGAATGGACTTTGATTATGTTTATTATCTCCTCTATATGGCAGGGTGACATGAGGCCACTAAGTGTAAAGGTTTTCCATAATTGGTTGATTTGTAAATGCAGCCGTTCCTTTGTCAATTTTACTGGATAACTAGTCATTGTGAGGCTGTCCCTTTGCATCATGATACCGATGATTATCCTTAGTGACTGTTGGTTCACACGTGCCAGCTGGATTTGCATCCACAGGCTGATGTGCATTCATACATCCATGCATTAATTAATATTCACATTGTGAAGTGAATGTGTTATTTGTTTGTCTTATGTTTATCAACTATACTGGACTATATTGAGGGATGTGTAATCTTGGGAGGGAGTTTTCATTGAATTGGCCACTTACCATCACAATATTTGAAAAATAACCACAGGTGATGCAGGACTAGAAGAGTACGATGACGTGCCTAAAGAATCGATCGAGTGGATGAGTTGTCGTACCTAACTTAGAATAGTTAGATTTGTACTTTGATAATTGATGGATTATTTACTTTTGTAATCAGTCCCCAGCTGAGTGGACAAGTAGCTGAAGTATGTAATGTTTAGAACTTTGATTATAAAGTTCTATTTATTTTACTTTTGTGCGATGTATACCATACGAATGTGAGAAGTGTTTCAAAAAAATTTTGACGTGTTACGAAGAAACATTCGTTTATTACTTCACTAACACCTGGAATTCTCAGGCATGAGTGTAATACTCGGGCTGCGAAAATTCAGGGCGTTACAAGGACTATGGAGGTTATCTTGCTTGCTAGATGAAGCGGTTAGCTTTAAAATCAAATTGCAAGTCTCCCTTCAGCATATCCTGCTTCTAGTAACCAGAGAGCATATGCTCTAGCCAAGGAAGGAATCAATCACGCATCCCATGTGGTTGTAGATATACTTTGCTCCCTCCAGATGGTGGTATCTTTGCATATTTGTGGTCGTCCCGTTGGTCCTGGGCCCTCCTCTTTTGAGCCCTGGCTTTGTATTTTGTTTTCTTTTCTCTTAATAAAATTTTAACATTAAAAAAGGAATAAGGGGACATGCACACGCTAAACCAAAACTATCCATCAAGGCACATCTTCATGGGGACATTAGCAATGCTCCTAGAGCTTCAATGTGGGGAGGCCAATCATCAATCCGGAACGTCCATTCATTCATACTTACAAGGTGGGCCATGGTGCAAAAATCACGCCGTTCAGATGATTCGAACCATCTTGATCAACAGCTCAGCGTGCTGCTTTGTTTTGGTCAATGGTTCACTAAAAGGATTCTTCACGGGATCTAGGGTGGCTACTCCAAGGGTATCCTCTACCCATTCCTCTTCGTAGTTGTTGCCGAAGCTCTCAACAGAATGGTAGAGAAAGCTAGGGAGGAAGGATTAATTAATTGCTTCCAGGTGGAGAAAGCAAATTTCCAAGTATCCCACCCTTAGTTCACAGACAATTCTCATTAGTTTTGCAATTCCGATGAACCAAATCGATAACTTGAGGAAGGTTCTGGGTTATTTTGAAGAGGTCTCGGGTCATAAGATTATTATTCTAACAAGTGAGCTCCTGGGAGTCAAATTAGAGGGAAGAAATTGGATACTTGCTAGGGTGTTCAGGTATAATAGGCCACGCAAACTTCCGAATCTTACCTAGGTCACCTGTTGTGCTCTAGAAAGCCAGCAAAGCATCCATGGGCTTCGGTGGTAGAGAAAATAGAAAGGAAACATTCAGGTTGGAAGAGTAGGTGGAGTAGAATCACGCTGATCGAGGCAACTATGTTAGAAACGATGGTTGATTTTTTGTCTGTTCCAGTGTCTTGGGGGGGGGGGGGGGGGGGGGGAGGATGGGAATCCAAAGAGACTTTGTTTGAAGAAGGAAAGGGAAACAAAAATTCCATTTCATGTAGTACAGTGAAGTGTGTAAACCAAAAAAGCAGAGGTAGAATAGTGATGAAATCATCAAAAACCATAAACACAAATTGCTGGGAAAAAAATGGTTGTGGAGGTCCAAGGTGGAGGATGATAACTTTGTGAGTTATATCAAGCAAATCATTATCACTAAGCCTTATGCCAATTAATTTGTGTTGGCAAGTTATATCAAGCAAATATGGTGAGAATATGGACAGATGGCTTCCTAAAGCCTCATTGTGGGACAGCACCGAGAGTGGGCCACGACATCCTCGAGGCAGCTTGCTCCCTTTTCAAAGGGGGATCTCTTCTGAGGGCCTTCACTACAACTCTTATCCGTCTAATTCCCAAAACCCCGTCCCCGACCAAATTTTCTGATTTTCGCCCTATTAGCCTGTGTAACTGCATTTACAAAATTCTTTAAATTATTTGCAGACAGGCTTAGCAGAGTCCTTCCCAAAATCATCTCTTCCGAAACAAGGGGCTTTTGTTCAAGGGAGAGTGATAGCAGAAAGTTGTGCTCTTGCGCAAGAGGCCTTCAGGGACATTGACAGAAAGGTTCGTGGCGGGAACATCCTCATTAAATTAGACACGGAGAAGGCTTACGACAGGCTTGATTGGGGCTTCCTAAAGGCGGTCCTTCGGCGTTTTGGGTTCGGGCCTAATTGGGTAGATATGATCGAAAAATGCTGGTACAACTCCTGGTTCTCAATTCTTGTAAATGGTGAACCATGTGGCTTCTTCCGGTCAACCAGAGGTCTCTGCCAGGGGGATTCCATCTTGCCTGCGCTTTTCATTCTCGCGTCTAAGGTGCTAAGTAGGGGCTTCAGGCAGCTGATTATTGGCGGTTGCTGCCAACCTTTCCAGACCCGAAGAGGCTGTCCTCCTATCTCCCACCTACTCTTTGCAGACGACACGCTCCTTGCAAATGGCGGCTGTAAATCACTAAAACAGATAACAGAGTTTCTTGCCCAGTATCAAGGTGCTTCCGATCAAAAGATCAATCCCCATAAGAGTTTCTTCATCCTCTCAGCCCATCAATCCGACTCCTGGGTGAGGTCAGCTCACAGGACCCTCGGTTTCCAGCAGGGTGTCTCTCCTTTCTCCTATCTTGGGGTCCCAATATATAAGGGGAGAGCCAAGAGGGCCTATTTCTAGGGGATTCCAGAGAAACTTCAAAACAGAATTTCAGGCTGGAAAGGGAAGATCCTGTCCCAGGCTCATCAATCATGTCCTAAACAGCATACTGGTCCACTCCATGGCAGCGGCTGACATTCCTCTCCCCTTACTCGGGGAACTAGAAAGAACTTGGGCCGATTTCTTTTGGGGCTGGGAGGGTGATCGGAAACGTTACCATTGGGTGAATTGGAAGCGGATTGCTTGGCCGAAAGCGGAAAGCGGCTTGGAAGTCAAGAACCCGACCAGTGTCATGCAGGCCCATAGGATGAAACTGGCGTGGACAGTTAAGTGCAGGGGAAATAGCAGCTATTGGGCAGATTTTGTCAAAAGGAAATATCCCATGGATCTCTACTCATCAGTTGGTTCGAGCGTGGCTGCCTATGTGTCACCCATGTGGAAACATATTTGCAATTTCTTCCCAACAATTGCTGCAAGGTCAAGGTGGATAGCGGGCCGAGGTGATTGCAACTTCTGGGAAGATGACTAGTCCGATTTAGGGCCGCTATCTGACTGGAAACTGCAGTCTGCCACGTTGCAGCCTGCTATGGCACAGAATCAGCGCGTTCGTTTCTTCATCGAGCCCAACGGCTGGAGGGATCTAGAAGGAGTGAGCCAGCTTCTCCCACAAGTCGTCATAGACCACATCACGGATGAGGGGACCTACAACTCCTTCAACGAGGACACTCAAATTTGGGTTCCATCTGTAATCGGGGAATTTCAGATCAGGTCAGCGTGGGATTTAACTAGATCTGGAGGGGATAGAGTTTCGTGGTCCAAAATGGGTGTGGAACCCCAAACCGCCGCCTAAAATCTCGCTTCTTACCTGGAAGATTATCAACAAAGCAATCCCCATGGATGTTAGAGTTCAAGCCAAAGGGATCCACTTGGCCTCAAAATGTGATTGTTGTCCTCCTCCGCTTCGGCCCCACACAGAAACGATTGACCATATTTTCTCCTCGGGAGGCATACCAACAGCGATGTGGGGCCATTTTCAAACCCTCTTCAACCTCAGGTCCTCGGCCATGATACCACGGTGGGTCGAGCAACCAAATGGTGGGCGGTGGCTGCCCCATCTGATCGTCTTCACATCTTGCGAGGCCTCACCTCGGGGCTCATCTTCTGGGAGATCTAGAAGTCCAGAAACGCCTCTCACTTCGACACCTCCGTCAGCACCTCAGCCAAGATCATTACGTCAGTCCACCGGCAGATCTCCACTCTCGAACCTTCCCCCCCCCCCCCCCCCCCAAGGTGGTGAAGCGTGCCTCTGCTCTAGCCCTTAGAAACCTGAGGATCGATGGAGCGTCGATGCAGCTGAAGAAAATCCAAGTTGTCAAATGGATTAGCCCAACGAGGGATTGGGTTAAAATCAACGTTGATGGGTCCTCCCTTGGAAATCTGGGCCCTGTGGGGGTGGGGGCGTTTGTAGAAGTAGCGGAGGAAATTTCCTCTTTGCCTTCGGTCAGGCTATGGTATTGGCTAAAACACTCGCGCTGAGATCCGGGAGATCTCTGAGGGGTTGTCTCTTTGTGCAGGCCTAGGCTTCTCTAAGGTGGAGGTTGCGAGTGACTCCAAATGTATTGTTTCCTCAATCTCCTCAAACTAGGAACCCTCCTAGCCCTTGTGTACTGGAGGTCCAGGATTATAGCGCTAATGGGCACTATGGAGATTTCTATCTCCCATACCCCTATGAATGCAAATGTAATTGCCAACCACCTTGCGCGGAAGGGCAGCAGTAGTCAATCAAGGGCTTTCTTCACTTCGCAAGCCGATCTCCCCGGCATTACCAGAGGCCTCTTATTTTTGGATAGGGTTGGGTTGGGGAATTTGAGATAGATGATCCTCTCTTTCGAGCCCCTATTTTTCTCCTTTTTTTCTCTTTTTCTGTTCTTTTCTCACAATAGGCGGGCCTATCGTCTTTTATTGGGTAGGCCCACCCGAAATATCTCTTTGTACATCCTTTGCCTATTGAATGGAAAATCCTTTTGAAAAAAAAAAAAGAGAAGGTTTGAACAGTAAAAAAAATTTTTTAAAAAAAAAAAAACAGAGAGTATGGAAAGTGGTATTTAAAGTTGAAAATCATTCCAAAAGGGAGATTTATCTTCAGTGTTGGGAGTGGATCTCGAATTCAAATATGAGTGATTTTTATAAATATGTATTGGAGGACATCTTGCTATTCCATGGAGCGGAGTACTTGAGCATGTGTTATTTATACACTTCTGTACCAATTCATACATTCGTTTGCCATCATGGCCTGGCAACTTCCCCTCCATGACCATACCCAGCTTGCTCATCATTTCAGGCATACATGTAATAGACTTATTGTTGGTTGGAGGCAATACTGGCTGGATCATGTTGGCATGTAAGTGGTGTCATAGTGTGCCTCTGCCATGACCGGTTCTAGAAGCCTGGGAGAAAAAGGAAGGTTAATGTCTGGGGGCGGCCAATCATAAAACTTTGCCAATCTACTATTTAAAAGAAACCCCAAATTGCTAGGAGAATGGCTAAGACGGCTATGACATCTTGAAAACTGTGTGCATAAAAGATGATGATGATGATGAGGGCACATACATTAAAGAAGTCACATGAAATGGAAGAAATAAGTTTCGAGAAAAAAAATAAAATAAAAAATTTGTGGAGAATTAGCACCAAAACACCAGTCTGCAGAAATGACATATAAAGGCAACTAACCTGCAGAATACCTTCGACTCTCGTCATCCACCTTCCAAATGTCTTCAACGTAAATTCCACTCTTAAGCTGATGTAAATATCAAAGGGTCATGATGTAGGTTGAAAAACCCTAAAAAGAGACTAGGATGACTTTGGGAAAAGAAGTTGCAATTTCCATGACTGAAGAGGCCACTAGTTACAAAAATAAAATTAAAAATTGTACCTTTGTTAAAACCAGCTCGATACGATTCAGCAAGTTCTTTGCGCTTGTCTGTTGGGAGCCACGCAAGATACACAAACCAAGGTTTAAAATCTTCTCAATGCCATCCCTGGAATCAACAGATTGGCATGTTTCTAGAAACCTTTCAACATGTGAAATGAGATTTGTCTTGTTGTCACATCGTCTACAATAGTACTCAACATCCAAGCCAATGCTTCCTCCTACAGTCCCAGCCATGTAAGAACGGAGAGCACAATTCACATGGGCAATGTGCCCACAGATATAGTTTCCCTTCACCCTTGCTTCACATTTTACAAAACTATACCCTCCATACTCCCAGTCAATAGTCTTGCAACATAGAATACAGCAACAATCACGACAAAAGCCAGATTCAGTGCAGCAGATATCACATGCCATCGCTTCAAGGGAGTTAGTCCTTGGTTGTACTCGAAGACTACACATCTTGTTTCCAGCTTTACAATCATTATCTCCAAATGTTGATTCAGATCCGGCATGTTCATTTGCCAAGAGTTGTACAGGATGCATGTCAGAGGAGTCATTACCTGCTATATATGCCACAGTAAAACAAAACCACCACCAAGACATCAGATATCCATGTTTATGACTACTCATATGCACATCTACATATCTATAATTCTAAGAATATTACTTTTTTCGTAACTACAGATATCAGATGAAAAAATGTTAATATATATAAAGATCTTGAGCTGGAGTGTTCAAATTCAAACAATCTATAAGGAAAGTATGAAAAACTCCAATGCTGAACTGGTTAATCATTATTAATAATACAAGAATGCGTGAGAGAATAATTACGAAGACAAGATGAGATTATGTGATCTGTATTTACTGATAATATTCAATTTAGCTTCTGGAATGCAGAAACGCCTACGTGAATGATATATGGTACATAGCACCTCCAAACTTGCCAAGAAAATATGAACCAATGTTCTCATTCCTCATGACAAGAAAGAGAATTTAACTAATATAGTCCCATCCCTTGTCATCAAGCGTATCAAAAATCCATCTTCCATAACTTGGAATGGAATAAAGAGATGTAGTAAAAGGAATTGACAGTGACAACACTTCGCCGTGCACAATGTTTTCTGTATGCTTTCAAAGCAAACAAAATGACTGCTTAAGCTCAATACCAGAGTCGTCACAAATAACTTAATATTTGCCATCAAATACGATGTGGATTTAAGTAATATTTTGGTTGACAAAGTTGTTCAAGAAGATTGTAAGATCGAAGAAAATGCCAAATGAATGGAGGAGAGGTATCATTGGACCTATTTATAAGAATAAAGGAGAGATAAACCTGCCATGGGACTGCACTTATGAGCCATACTATGAAACTTTGGGAAAGAGTGATTGAGCAAAGTCTAAGGCATGAAACAAATGTATGAGAAAATCAGTTTAGTTTCATGCCAAGGAAGTCTACCATTGAAGCTATCTTCCCATTTAGACAATTGATGGAGAAATATAGGGGGATGGGGAAGTATTGCCACATGGTCCTTATTGACTTAGAGAAAGATTAATATAGGGTCCCTAAAGAGTTAATCCAGTGGGTGTGGGGAAAGGAGTTTCAAGAGGCATTTTGACATGATTAAGAATATGTATGAGGGAGCAATAACAAATGTGAGGACCACTAGTGGAAACACAATTGAGTTCCCAATTATGGTGAGCTTACACCAGGGGTTGGCACTAAGCCCATACCTCTTCGCATTGGTTATGGACGAATTAACAAGACATTTGCAAGAAGAGATCCAATGATATACACACGTGAAGATTGCTACAATCCACACTAAACCTCCTCAACAAACCTTCCACTTTGGCCTTTTCAATCATCCACCTCAGCAACAATCACAAATAAAAAAGGTAAGAGCAGATCCCCATTGTTTGCAAATGACCAATGCTGTCCAATGGCATAAGTGATCCTAAACGATCACCAGTGTGTGATCACTTATGTGATCGCACAATCACATAAGTATCATACACAATTTTTATAAAAAAATTAAACTACAAAATTAAGATAAACTTTATGTAATTAGTAGAAGTGATACAAGTTTTTTTTTTTTTTTTTAATTTATTTCATTAAAATTTGTGCAATTAGTACCTAAGTTACATAAGTATAATAATCAACAAGTCACACTTAACGCTAAGTCATCTTCTAAGTTCTAATTCATTAACAAGTAATAAATAACAAGTCAATAACTTATTAAAACTTTAAAAATTTTATTGAAAAATAATATCTTGATGACTGATGAGTCACTTCGCTTGATATAATAAATGGTAATTGGTACCAAACTACCAATACCATACAAAGTATAAAGAACAAACTGGGTAAGAAAAAATAGTTGGAAAAAAAAAAAAAAAAAAACTCCTAGTTACAAACAACTAACAAACTTAAAATTTTCAATTTACATACCTAACAATTTATACTATAATATATATTGATCCCTCTCTCTTTGTGGCACATCACCACCATCGTCGTTGTCGTCGTCGTCATCGGAGTCATCTCCTTCTTCAACATATACTTCATCTTCTTTTGTTTCTTCATCATAGATTCGCACAAGTTACCCTTCCACATCTAAAAGTCAATCATCTTCTTCTTATACCTCTTCAATCTCATTCTCATCATCTTGGCCTTGGCTGTTACTAAGCCTCGTGCTACTACTCGCCCCTCTTCTCCACCTATGAGTTGAAGAATCTTCTCCAGGTGCCAATCCAAAAGTGGCATCTTAGACTTCGACCCATGTCAAGGTCTTCGCCTGCAAAGACCGAATCCTCTCTCTACAAGCCACTCACTATTTGCCTCCGCATCATCTAGGCAAATAGAATCATAGAAACTAGGCTTTTCTGACCTAGCCTGGAATCATTCTCACAGCTTTCAGTTGTATTAGACAAAGACCAAGTCATTGAGCTTCTTTTGATCAAAATGATTCCCTTTTTTAATGTGAATTTGCATAACATTCCAAATTTTCCATTGAAAGTGAATTAGCGATAAGTCGATGATGGTCGTTTACTTTTATGGTTAGTGAACTAAAAGTGAATTGTAAACTTGAATGTACTCTAATTACGCTCACAACCGCTAGTAGAACATGTAAGGCCAAGAATTTTCATGGCTAATTTTTGTAGTGCCGGATCGTTCTTGTTTTAGTCAACTCCATACATTGACCATCAGTAAGTTGTGCGAATAACATTTTGAGTTAGATTTTTAACATTGTAAGCAATGTTTTAAATATCGACAGTATTGGCCGATATATCTTGTATCGCACTTGTGCAAAACGAAACGCACGAGTAGTGCCGATATATCCCACATGTTCGATTCAGTGAGCATTTTCAATTTTCAATCCTTATATATATATATATATATAGTATATATATATATATATATATATATATCTATATATATAGATATATATATGTTAAATCAGTGTCAGATGGTTACAAATCCATTGGTTCTTCGTGTTTTTCATGAAAAAACACGGAGTTGGAGCTTGATTGTGATATCCCTTGGTTCATCATGTTCTCCATGTTTTTTTTCGAAATTTTCCTTTAACCAGCTATCAATTGAGATTAATTTCGAAGTATTTAGGAGTGTATTTGATGAAATAATCATCACATACACTCTAATTTCGAAATTCGAGTGTATTTGGTTGGATTTGGGGGAAATTCGAAATTTCCCCAATTTCTCTCAAATTGCTAGCAATGTTACACTCCAAACATGAAGCATGTATGAGGGATGATCTACTGATTTGTTAAATCCTTGTAAATTTTTGGAAAATAAAAATAAATTATTTTTTAATTAAAAATTATTAAAATATTTTTTTTTTTTCGAAATTTCCCTTCAACCAACTATTAATTGAGACTTATTTCGAAGTATTTAGGAGTGTTTGATAAAATGATCAACACATACACTCTAAATGTTATGCATTCAATTTGAATATAGCAGTATTAGTTCAATCAGATAACGGATACCGTAGGACCCTATACAAGGGAAGCCTACTATGTGCACTTCTTTTGAGATGTTATGATTTAAAAGAGTGTATTAATGTCTTTGTTAACAATCACTAAAGTTTCATTAAAAGATTCAACCATTTTCCAAATGTTTCCCAAAAAAGTGCAATAAATTACCTGATACAAACGATATATCCCAATTCCCATGCGATAACCGATACGTATCTGTATCCCAAGAATGCGATACATAATATGATACCGATATTTCGAACACTGATTGTAAGAAACTATTTTTAAGTTAGACCAATTCAATGGCTTTCATTTAAGAAGGAAACTTAAATTTCTCAAAGATAAAATTAACTCCTGGAAGAAAGGTTTTGGGTGATAGGGAGGCGGAATTCGACTCTATTGCTGAAGAGATCATGGAACTTGATCTTTTAGAGGAAAGAAGTGGTCTCTCGTTAGAAGGCAAGTAGAAGAGAAGAATTGTCTATGAAATACGCTCAGTGCTCTAAAGAAAAGGAACTCAAGTGACGGCAAAGATCAAGGGTGAAGTGGTCTCTCGTTAGAATCGTCAGCGCTAGGGCTCGGGCTAACAAAACTTCTTCTCTTGTAGTTAACAGGCCGAGAATCTCATACGAGAGTCAGATTTGTGACGCTATTGTTTAGCTTTATTCAAGCCTTCTCTCGGGGGAGAACTAGAAGCGACCGAGATTGGAGAGTATTGATTTCCTACAGCTTCCCTTTGCCAATGCTTCTCTCTTAGAAGCACCTTTTTAGAGGAAGAGGTTCATGCAACCTTGGGTACTATGTGCAGAGGTAAAGCGCCGGGTCCCGACGTTTTCCTTATGTTATTTTATCAAAAGTTTTGGCATATTATAAGAAAGGATGTTATGGATTACTTAGCAAAATTCTAGCGTCATGGTCGCATATCTAGAGAACTCGGAGCTAAGTTTATTGCTCTAATCTCAAAAGTTAAAGGGGCAATTCAGCTCAAAGATTTTAGGCCAATAAGCCTTATATGTGGTCTTTATAAACTTTTGGCCAAGATTCTCGCTCTTCGTTTTAAAGGTGTCCTTGTTAAAGTCATTTCAGACTCTCAGGGTGCATTTGTAGAGGGAAGACAGATTCTAGATAGTACGCTCGTAGCCCATGAATGTATTGATTCAAGATTCGAGAAGAAGAAAAGGCATATGATCACATCGATTGAGATTTCCTACACTATATGCTCGGAACATTGGGATGCAGCCTAAGCAAAGAAGTTGGATGAAGGCTTGTGTTCAATTTGTGTCTTTTTCTGTTTTGGTCAGCGGCTCATTGAAAGGTTTTTTCAAGGCATCTAGAGGTCTTAGACAGGAGGATCCTTTATCCCCATATTTCTTCATAGTTATTGGGGAAGCTGTTAGTAGGATGCTTCAAAAGGGAGAGGAAAATGGGTTTTTCAGTGGGTTCATGACCTTGACGAATGGTTGTCAAATTAGTAGTCTTTAGTATGCCGATGACACACATCTTTTCTGTGATGCAGAGGATTCCTCGGTGGATAAATCTCCAGAAATTATTTGTTTTTTCGAAGCTATGTCAAGTTTTAAGATTAATGTGACCAAATCTGAGTTATTGGGGATAAATGTTTGTGATGGCGATCTTCACCGCTTGGAGTATTTTTGGACGCATATTAAGGTCTTTCCTGTCAACTTATTTCGGGCTCCCCTTGTGCACCAGGAAGCCGGCTAAGCACCTTTGGGACCGGGTTCTGGAAAGGATAAAAAGAAGCTTGCTTCTTGGAAATGTCGATATCTTTCTATGGGGGGTCATCTTACCCTAATCAAAATAACTTTTTTCTAATATGTCGGTTCAGTTTATGTCTTTGTTTAAATGTCCCAAGGAGGTATCAGATAGGTTGGATAAGATGAGGAGGGATTTCCTCTGAAAAGGTGCTTCGGATGGTAAGAAGTCCCACCTTCTCAAACAGTCCGAAGTGTGTAAGGCAATTAAAGAAAGGGGGACCAAGAGTAGAGGTTTAGGAGATACGGATTTCACTCACCTCGGCAAATGGATCTGGCGATTTGCATCGGAGGGGAGATTATGGAGAGATTGTTGCTAGGAAATACAAGGTTCAAGAGGGTGGTTGGTTTGTAAAGAGATCTTCGCTCTATAGAGCTTCTCGTGTGTGGAAAGTGATTGCGACGACAGAGCATCTTATTACACAGAGGATTCCATTTTCTTTGAGCCATGGTCATTGCTTTCGTTTCTAGGTTGATAGATGGCGTGGAGATTGAGTTCTTCAGGACCTTTTTCGAAGAGTGGCAAACAAGATCTAGATCGATTCGTTACGGTTGTGAACTATTTTTCGACGGTCAATGGATCAATGGTTCGGAATCCCCCTTATAGGAGGCATATGTCAGATGAGGAGTTTGATGATTTTGTTGATTTGTTAGCCCATCTGTTGATGGCTTCCCCTCCCCCTTCTAACTCAGATTCTCTATTTCAATCAGGCCCCCCCAAATGGAAAATTCTCAGTGCATTCTTTTGTGAAGTGTCTTGGTGAGGTTGGTTCCTCTTCGATGGCTCCTCACTCAATTTCATTGCTAGTTTTACGGAGCTCCTCCGAGGGTCGTGGTTTTCGTTTGGCTTGTGGGGTACAAGAGAATTCTCACCTTGGACAATCTTTAAAGGAGAGCATTGATATTACCCAATATGTGTCTAAAGTGTGAATAGAACGCGGAATCAGTTGATCCTTTGTTTTTGCATTGCTCCTTTGCCTCTATAGTATGGGCCCATTTTCTCATTTGCTTCGTGTAGATTGGGTTATGCCAAAGTTGGTAGAAGATTTCATGTGGACCTAGCATGGAGAAGTAGGCAAATTAGAGAAAGCCAAATGATAATTGATTTTGATGGGGGGGGGGGGTGGGGGGGGGGGGGGGGGGGGTTTTGGGCTATTTGGGGGGAGCTAGAAATGGTCATGTTTTTCGGAATGAAAATGTGGGGGAAGAGGATCTTATTAAGCGGATTAAAAGGCTTGCCTCGAGTTGGGCATCATATGTTAAAGCCAGTGTGTCCAGCAATCTTTTCAGCGTTGTTAAGTGCTTTCTTGGTTGTATTCTTTTCCCGATTTGTGGGTTATTAATAGAAAAAAAATTTCTCTGTCTCTCTCTCTCTCTCTCTCAAAAAAAAAAAAAAAAAGAGGGCTTAGTTTGGAAGACCAAAGGTGACGCAAGACCATGCAAATTAACGTTAAAATAAGAAGAACCTAGAGACGGATCGTAAACAAGTAGAAGAAAGATATAACTAATCTACCATAGTTAGATGGCATTCAATAGGGAAATAAAGCATGTAAATTCAAATAATCACTGCCCCGCATTGATAACATCCATAATTTATGAAGAAAACTAGGATCCAAGGGTCATAGAATCCCTCCAATTAGCATAGGTTTGATTCTATTGGATTATTGACTTCTAGGGTTAGGATTTTTAGGGAATAATCAACTGGGGTTGTATGGGATAGGGTAATTTGGGACTTGGGGTTTAGGAAATTAGGAATTTGGGAACTAGGGTTAAGGAAGTGGGAGTTTTGATTTAGGGTATATGCTAAAGGAAAAGGGAATTTGAGAAATTAAGAGGGAAGAAGAAAAGATGTGCGAATGGATTCCTATAGGACTGTACGGTCGACCATATGAACGACAACATACGGTTAAAGGATTCTCGGTGTTGGGTTTGATGGGTGGATTTAAGAAGGTTTGGGTTTAAAGAAGGTTTGGGTTTAAGGAAGTTTAGATAGAAGCAAAAGACAAGATGGGTGATGGAGAAGAGAAGATGAAGATTTGAGAAGGTAACTTAAAAGAAGATGATCTCCCTTGAAAGATGTAGGGATCGCTCCCACTATGGCTTCGCACCACTTCCCTTCACAGGAGAAATAAGCTTCTTCACAAAGCAAAGAGCAAAAACTCAAATCTTAAACAAAACTAGGGTCAGGGTTGGATGTTCACCACAACCCCCTACTCCTTAACAAAGTTACAAATAACCCCCCTTATTTCTAGCAAAAGTCAAATTAAATGCTTCAAAGTTCCAAATCTAACAAATAAACACCTAAACGTCCACAAAGTTTTAAAAATTAATAAATAAAGCAAATAATAAATCCTACAACTACGATCTTATTCTCATGAGCAAGGGTCCACGTATCCATCCATCCAAAAGACGTGTGATCCCACATGATCCAATGGTTTGATTAACGTGATATTGCACATGATCTAACGGTAGGATCCATGTGTGACAACTTGATCTACGGTCCAAAACTCCTCTGGGGTCCTCAACATCCATCCGTCTGGTCTCTAAGCCAAAGAGAAATTGGGGCTGATCTCCTCCTCCTTTGGTACACTATGTGATGGTATGATGTCCTTATCAACTCTCCCCCACCTAAGAAGAATTTGCTTCTAGCAAAACAATACCACGATATTGCTCGAGAAGGTC